>OU383795.1:2263578-2381627 GCA_910950805.1 Acrocephalus scirpaceus scirpaceus | reverse complement strand
GCCCCCCTCTTCAGGGCGGCTCAGACAGGAGGCTGGGTTAAACCCTTCCCCACTTTTCAATTCTAAGTCCTCCTGTTCCATTTAATAAGATTCATACTGTAATAACTGAGCGCTGGTTATCCACTTAATGGCTCTTTCAGTTAACAAAGCTTTAACTTGTTGGGGTACAAATCCCCCTGGGTCCCATTCACACAGGCCCAGGAGTGTCCAAAGATTTGAGGACTGAGTTAAAACCTTCTGAGCAACTAAGATACATGAATCCACCCAGACATGAGGTAGAAATGCAGGTTTAGTTTTAAATAAATAGAGGATTTTTAAGTGCCTTAAAAATAAGAGCCTCTGTTAGTAAGTAAGAAAGAAACCTAGTACCAAATTTATAGTTCAGTGATATTGCCTTTTGCAAAGTTAGTTAAATTCTGGTCATAACAAAAATAATGTAGCCTTGCTAGAAATTCCTAGACAGAACAGATAGAACTATATGTGTAGAATTTGTGTAAGAATTTACGAAAATTGTCACACATCAATTTTAGCTTAGGATAGGTCCAACACTTGTAGAGAGTTTGTGTTTAAGCCTGATTGGCAAAAAATAGAATAAAATGCACTAAGAATGTTAGAACCCCCACGCTTAGGGAACACGGAATATGGATGCTGTTGTTGCTGTTGCCTTTACTGCTGCTGCTAAGGTGCTAGTGCCTCTGCTTGGGACATGGGGACTTTGCTGGCACGAACTGTAACAACTTCCGCCTTCATGAGGCTAATTTAGCCATGCAATAAAAGACTTTGCTTTTACGACTACCCATTGCCTTTGTCTTCAGTGAGGATGCCCCGAAAAGCTTGACAAATGACGCTCCATGCAAGGATGTGAAACTAACAATCAGATATCCTCCCATTGTCAGTTTTTGGCTTTAGTTACCATCAAGTCTGTAGCTGCACAGTTCTGCAGACAATGCGGCCAGCCTCTGGCCACTGGGTTTAACAGCATAGAAAAAATAAGCAACAGGACACTGTCTCCCCTGTGCTCTTGTACCAAAATTCCTTTAGCATGGCTCTGTTTAACATCCACATATAACTCAAATTCCTTTTCTGAGTCTGGAAGAGCTAAGACTGGGGCATTAACCAATTTGTCTTTTAATTTTCTAAAGCTTTGCTATCCTTCTGGTTTCCATAACACAACATTAGGAGTGTCTTGGGTTAAAAAGTCATATAAAGGTCTTGCCAAAAGAGAAAAATCCTCAATCCATGCTCTGCAGTACCCCACCAACCCTAAAAACTGCCATACCTCCTTCTTTGTCTGGGGTAATGGTACTTGTAAAATTTCTTGTATTCTTTCTGGATCAATACATCGTAACCCTCCAGTCAAAATGTGTCCCAAATATTTAACCTTTTTCCTCTACCAACTATGCCTTCTTTTCAGACACTCTAAGTTCTTTTTTAGCAAGAAAATTAAGCAGCTTCACAGTAGCGTCTTCAACCACCTTTTCCTGTTACCCTGATAAAAGCAAATTATCCACATACTGCAACAATCTGACTCCCGAGGGTGGAGTAAACTCTCTTAATATTTTCTGCAAGGCTTGCCCAAACAAAACTGGTGACTTTGTATATTCTTGCAAGAGGACTGTCCATGTCAATTGTTTTACCATCTTCCCTCCTTCCTCCTCCTCCCACTCAAAGGCAAAATACTGTTTACTGTCCTTAGTAATCGGACATCCCCAGAAAGCATCCTTCAAATCCAGTACTGAATAATGCTGATGAGAAGAATGGATTTGATTCAGGATGGTATAGGGATCCAGAACTATGGGAAGCCTTAGTTTGAGAATTTCATTTATCATTCTTAGATGCTGCACCATACTGTAGGTTCCATCTGGTTTCTTAACCAGCACAACAGGAGTGTTATAGGGAGACATACATGGCTCCAAAAGACCTGCCTTTAGCAGTGCTAGGGGTTAAATTTCTTCCTTTTTTACTTATGGAATTTTTTCCCATAAATTGCTAGGAGACTAACTGCTGGGTACTTGCGGGTGCTTGACCAAAACAAAGAGGTGGCCAAAAGTTAGGAGAATAGTGTAGCATAGGGCTAAACTTCTTTTGTCTCTGGGAGTTTTCCTTGTTTTTGGAGGGCAGGTAAATGACAGGGGTGGGAGCAGCTGCGCTGTCTCGCTCTCAGCATCGGAAGGAGCACAGTCGAGCTGTTGCTCACTATCACCACCAAAGTCCAGTCCTACCTAGGGATCTACCACCATCTGTTTGTGTGTCCAGGAATTCTGAGCTCGCCATCTCCTGCCTTGCTGGAGCTGGGCTGCTTCTGCCCCATGCCCACTTTTTTTTCAGCACTGCTCTGAGTCTTTTTGCTATGCTGTAGCCCCACACCCCCCTGCCCGCCAGGGTGTCCCACAGTTCCAGCTACCTCCTCAGAGCTTCTGATATATCTCATCCCCCCAGCCCAGGATTTTCTGCCATTCCAGCTTGGTGCTCCTCAGAGTCCTGTAGGGGCACTGGGATCAGACTGCCCCGGGGTTTTGTGAAGCAAAACCTCTCCTCCATCCCTTCTCATTTCGGCTGAGAAGGCTGTCACAAGGTTTCCTGGTTCTGTTTTGTTGTTAATGCTGTAGTTGTTGTTTTGTTTGTCTTGTTATACATACTAGTAAAGAATTGTTATTTCTATCCTCATACCTTTGCCTGAGAGCCCCTTAATTTCAAAATTATAATAATTCTGAGGGAGGGGGTTTACATTCTCCATTCCAAGGGAGGCTCTGGCTTTCCCTGGCAGACATCTGTCTTTCAAACCAAGACAAGTAGGGACTCAGTGACAGGTCCTCCCTTCCTTCCTTCCTTCCTTCCTTCCTTCCTTCCTTCCTTCCTTCCTTCCTTCCTTCCTTCCTTCCTTCCTTCCTTCCTTCCTTCCTTCCTTCCTCTGAAATAGGGTATTGCTTTTTAGACACCACTTGTCCTGGTTGCTTCAAAGTAATTTGGAGAGGCTCTATGTCTTGTTTTCCATATTTTTCTGGGGCTGCCCACACTTCCAGATTTATTTCAGCATAAGCCTTCTCAGACATTTTACACTAAGTTACCACAGTGTTGGACTCTGTCACTTTTTACAATATTAATTTGCATTCCCTCTTTAGCCATCAAATCCCTTCCCAATACATTACAGTCACAATTAAAAACAAAAAGGAATTCATGCATTTCAAACCTATTCCCCACATCTACTTACAGCGGTTGAATAAAATGCACTCACTCATCCTTTCCACTCACCCCTTTAATAATCAGAGATCTTTTTGACAATTTCCCCTCTAAAGGATAAAATTTATGGTGGATCGAGAGGCCTTGTGAGTGCTCCTGTTTTAAGGTCACTAGAATTTGATCTTACCTTTGTTAACTGCTCCCTTGAAAACCCTGCCCCTACAATACCCTATATAACTTCACGACTCTGCCCCTGCTCCCCCCTTCGTCTTCACCCCCTCCCAGGCCAGGATGGGGGGAAATAAATAGATTCCTCGAGCTTAACAAAACAGACTTGTCTTGTCTGTTTCCCTGCCGGCAACTACAACCTCCCTGGACATGATGATCACTGTTGCCACACGATGCAACAAATGGTGGAGAATGCAGGCAGCCAGTGAGGACAACAGGACCGGCACCCAGTAAGTCACCCCCATCTTAAAAAGGAAGACTCAAGAGTACCATGGCTGGAGACCAGGTTGAGAGTGACCTTAAAAACATGGGGGTAAAAAGCTTACGGGAAGGGAAGCTCGCAGTAAGGGGATCGGCTTACTGGGACGGAAAGATGGACTAACATCTACCGTCACGAGTCTTTTCATTCTTCACAGGAGGGAGTTTTTAAGAGCTATAAGAGGCTAGTCTGCTTGCAAAAAGGACAATGCTGGGGACTCTTATCAACTCTCCTGACACGTCTGCTGCAGCTTATGGACGGCAAAGCCCTAGTAGCTACTTATGGACGATTATGGACGATTTGCATGCAGAGTGTCGGCATCCTAAATCAGTGGTCCACCCTCCTGTGAACCTCCACATTTTTCAGTTTCTGTGATGCTGCCTATATCTTTCCTTATCCTAGAGCATGGCAAGAAGTGAAAACTGCCAGGATGGCTTGGAGTTGCTACCGTCTCTCCATTACCCCTTGCCCCTCTCTGCCACCCCTATCCCTCTTTACTCTGAAGGCAGGACAAGGTCAGAGCCCATCCAGAAGTGACACAGATGGGCCACTGTTCCTCTCGCCATCCTATGTCCTCCTTCGCCCCCCTGTCTTTCTATATCCCTCGTTCCCTGCCTGGGAAGGCAGTGGCCACACCTTCCCAGGTGCTCCTTCTAAAAATGGAGCTTACCATGCGGTTTTTGAGATCTCGTCTTTCCCGCCAAAGCCCTTCTTTTCTGGTCCTGGACCTTCCCTTCCCCCCTACCTACCCCCCTGCTTCCTGCCGTGCTGCTGCAGCTGGTCCCGCCCCGGGCCCGCGCAGCAGGAGAAGCATGGCGGAGCTGGTCAGCCCTGAGAGAGGGACAGGCCCTGCCTTGCTGCTGCCAGCTCCACCACTGCCGCTTTCACTGTTCCTTGCTTCACAGTCATCGTCATCAATCCAACAGAGTAACACCTGCAACACCAGTACTAAAGCCAAGATCAAACACTAGAAGACTATGTCCCTTGTGAAAGAGGAGATCAAAGAACTGCACTCCTTCTAGTGAGAAGATCAAAAGCCAAAGGAGATTGAATTATTAACCCATTAAGTAAAAATGTATTCATTTAATTATCATCATTTCTGTTACTTTGTAATTAAGTTTCAAATGCTTTTCTATTGCTTGTTAATTTAGCTTAATAATGTTCATTTTAGTTTTGCAAACCATTTAGTCATATTCCCGAGAATTCCCTTATTATGAGTTATTCAACACACTATTTAACCAATTTATAAACGGAGGAGTTGTGAGTGCTCCTGTTTTAAGGTCACTAGAATTTGATCTTACCTTTGTTAACTGCTCCCTTGAAAATCCTGCCCCTACAACACTCTATATAACCTCACGACTCTGCCCCTGCTCCCCCCTTCGTCTTCACCCCCTCCCAGGCCAGGGTGGGGAGAAATAAATAGATTCCTCGAGCTTAACAAAACAGAGACTTGTCTTGTCTGTTTCCCTGCCGGCAACTGCAACCTCCCTGAACATGATGATCACTGTTGCCACACGATACAAGGCCCCTGTATCTACCAGGAAACACACCTCCTCTTGATCCAGACCCAGCTTAAAAGTTAACAAGGGCTCCAGTGTGGTGGGTCCCTGGTATAATGGGAACTCCAATATCCCTAACAATCCATCTCCATTATCCTCTGGACTTCATCCTCCTGAGGATCCAGCTGTCTCTGCAGACAGTCCCACTTCCAGTGTCCCTCTGCCCTGCAGATAGCACACTAATTCTTTCCCAACTGCTCTGGGTTGGCTCTTCCCTGTAGAGGAGGGAATGCTTCTGCCACTTCCTTGTGGTCTACACCATCCCCTCTGTCCCGGTGGACCCCTTGGACCCTGCGGCTTATTCCTCTGGGGCTGTAAAAATCTGCCATCATCTTTGCTTTTGACTTTTCCTCATCCCTTCTTACATGTATCTGCTCTGCTTTTCTAACCAATTCCTCCAGAGGCTTATTCTACCATTCTTCATCTTTCTTTACTTCTTTCCTTATATCAGGCTAGGCTTTAGTAACAAACTGTACCTTTGGCAATGTGTAAAAGGCTGGCCCCTCAGGATCCATCCCCTCATGCTTCTGCAAGGCATCCCTAATCCTCTCCAACCAATGAGAGGGGCTTTCCTGCTTTTCCTGTTCTAACGACATAGCCTTAGCTATGTTGTTACTTCTGGGAGCTGCTGATTTGATTGCTCTAATCAAATATGCACTGTAATAGTGAAGGCAAGACAGACTGGCCTGGTTATTTGGGTCCCACTGGAGGCCCACCTGGGGGATGGCATCATCCACCGTAGGTGTGTTGGGTCCAGCCCCCCCCCCCCCCCCCCCCCCCCCCCGCTTGTAGATGCTCATCGTCCCACAGCTGCCAAACTTTCTGCAAAATCATTCGCTTCCCTGATGACCCAAACAAAATCCCCAAAAGAAAATCACAATCCTTCCATGTATAATCTGCATTTCCCCAGTATTCCTCTATCTTTTCCCCTACCCCTATGGGATCATCTAAATATGGGGGTAATTCTTTTTTCAACCCCCTTATATCCTGGGTAATAAGTGGTACAAATACAAACCTAAACCCTCCCCCTTGACCCCCCAAAGGAACTTGGCAGAGTGGCATCTGGTGTACCCCTGTCTCTTGGGTCCAGGGGGCTTCTGATGTCCTATACTGAGTTCCTCTTCTAGTTCTAGGGGGTGATAAGATATGCTGCCTTCCTCCCCTTTCACTGTCATTATCCTCGGGTGGAGCCATAGGAGCAGCATTTTCCTGATCCCTTTGCTCCCCAAGTTGAGGATGCAGGGGACCTGCAGCTGGCCCTGGGTCAGCTGGCAAAATTGGAGGACAAGATGAGGGAAGGTGCTGAAAAACATCCCAGTCCTCACTGTTTTTCTTTTCCTCCCCTTTTTCCTCTTCCTCCTTCTTTCTTAACACATAGACCTCTTGTTGCTTGTTTCAGCCATATCAATCCACATTCCTTTTCAATCACTCCTTTCCAATGCTCCTCTAAATACAACCACATACTTTGATACAAACAAAGTCTATTTGTTCCATAAGGTGGCCACTTAAGCCCCTTTGGCAATTCATACTTTAGCCACACAAAATAACAATATTCTACCATTCTTTCCATAGTTACCTCTGGGGGAATGCATAATCTGTCCCAAGACCTCAGTATTCTCCCCAAGGGACTCTCCGGGGGTATTATGGGATGGTCATCCCTTTTGCCAGGGCCCCTTCTCAGCTTTACTTGTGCTACCCTCCATGGGTGCCCTTCAAGGTTTGCTCCCTGAAGATCCCATTGTACTCACCAATGAACTTTTCAGTGGTCCTTCCCTGTGGACTCTTCACGGACCCCCCTGGTCTGCCACTTGTCTGTCTCCTGGACCATCTTGGGAACCCAATCAATCATCTGGTGCCAGCCACCACCATGGGGAGCTGATCACTGAAACTGGGTGAAGCGTGCCTTCAGCTCCACTCTGCCTGCCACCTCGGATGGTGGAAGTATTCCAGAGAAGAGCCCCCAAATTTTCAGGAAAATTAATCCACAAACACCAGAGGTTTATGTCCAAAAAGGAGACAGAGGAGTCTTGTTACTTTATTCGAATAAAGGGAGAGGCCATGGGACATTTCCCATGGGGTCTCTCAAATTTTTAGGGGATGTAGCCTCCTTTTTATCCTAATTTCCTGGCCGCATTTCCCTCTCTCTTTCCTCATTGGCTGAGGTACTTGAGAGGTACAGACTTCCCGAAACACCTAATGCCTAAGACCCCTTTCTAATGTATACCCCCCCTGTTTTTCTTTTTCCTAGTGTCTCTGTTCTTTTTCTCTAAATCCAGAGATTTAGCACAGTCTTGAGTGAGTAACAATCTGTGTCAATTAGTGGAATTCCTATGGAATTTGTGGTTCTCCCCATTGCTTCTTTCACCTCTTCGTATCTGGCCTTATCTACCATCAGGCTCACAGTTTTTAAAGACACCTCCTTCTCATTCCTTTCACCCTTTTTCTTTTCCACTGACCTTGGTGTCACCATGTTGTTTTGCCTCACGTGTCCTCACTTCCTCCTCTTTTCTGACTAGAAGAAAAACTGCTGCTTGTAGGTACCACTGTCAACAAGTTCCGCAATTCAAACATTCTTGTAAGATCCCGCAGGGCCAAGAAGTTGATCTTGTCTAGGTTCTGCATCGGGGAATCACTCGTCATGCTTCTGCTGTCTGCCAGGCGGCTTCACCGGTGTTGCTCAGGTAGTGGCAGCTGCCGCAGTGCTGGCACGATTAAATACTTCTCTTAATATGGGGTGCTGGGAAGGGGAAGCTGCCACCGCCACCACCCCTGCCCTTTTTGCCTGCAGCATGGTTGTTTGGAGGTGGCCAGACAGGCAAGGCTCGCCACGGGATGGCATTGCTGCATGCTGAACTGGGGATGGTCCCTGGTGGCGGCGCTGCACCACCCCTGGAAAAAAACTGTGGGTGTGCTGTTTTGATTTTCTTCTTAAATATGTCATCACAGAGGCGTTACTGTTATAAACGACAGTTTCCCCAATATTTTTTGTTTAAGAAATTTATTGGAAAAATGACAAAGTGATAAATCGAGTAACAGCCACAATCACCTATTGTGGCTCTGTATTTTCTTAAGCTTTAGATTTTTACTGCTAGTTACTGCTAGCTGTTTCCCATGGGAAGAAATTCCCATTCTCATAACAATGTCTTTGTTATTTTGTAAACACTAAAGAGAGCTTTGCTCTTCTCACACAAATTTCCCAAAACAATCTCTGTCACCCGTTGTTTGCTAAAGGAGAAGAGACGCAGTCCTTCTTCGACCAATCACAGCCTCTTTTGCAGATCATCTTATAAAAGCACAAAGTTTCAAAAAGGAAAAGCCTTCTGATGACCAAGAACTGTCTGTGTGCCTTCTTCACCCCCCAATCGCTGTAACAACCTATACAGTCCTGACCCGAGTAGCACTGGGTGAACCAAAAAGTGTGGGACACAAACTCTCCGGTTTGCTGCCCCTTCCCTGGTTCAGGATTGACCCTCTTTAGGGGGTCTACTTTATAGGGGAAATTTGCCTTACGGCTATGTTATTGTTCAGTTCTTTCCTTGAATATGCAGATGTGATTACAGTCCACAGTGTGTATGTAAAGTAGACTTCTGGTAAATCTGGTTTACTCTCTGAATCTGTCCATGAATTATTCCTGAGTTTTTTGTTGAGCAAACAAGCCTGGAGTTTCAGGCATCTCCAAATTCCGGGAGGATGGAATGATTGGATTTTCTGGTCGTTGAATGGATTGAATGAGTTCTGATGGGCATCTGTGATTATCATCTGGGTGGTGGTTCCTGTAGTTACTGTTATCAGTTTCTTCCTGGTAGCAATCCGCCCTTCATTGTAGTGGAGATGTGCTCCTTATTGTTTTCCAAGGAGGCCAGGCATGCCAGCTGCCTGCCTCCCTTGTATGGAATCCTGTACATGGGGGTGCTTTTGGATACACTTTTAATTCATACAAAATAACAACTCTTAATAAGGAAAATCTCGAAATAAACCATATATTTATAACAGTTACAGTTACCAAATTCTTTAATTGGGCCAGCAGCATGTCCAGCTTCAGAGCCATCAGGGATTTGCTCTGTCAGACATGGTGGAAGCTTCTAGCAGCTTCTCACAGAAGCTACCCCTGTGGCCCCCTGCCGCTACCAAAAACAAGGCTGCTACTTCTCGTCAGCCAATCAAGCACAGGGTGGGGCTTCCTCCAGCCATCAGAGAAGGCTCTAGGGAGCATAGTGAACAGGAGCGGGCAAACAGGGGCGTGGGACGTCTTTAAGCACCTGGCATGGTAGTTTGCCTGGCAGTTCGGGCAGTGTCACGATCCGCTAATGCAAGCAGAGGTCGTGATGGTTCCTGACCTCAGAATGCAAAAGACACAGCAGGGGACAAGAGCAGTTTACTTTTCAACAACAGCACACTTGTGAGGGGTCGGGTATGTCAATTGTGACCCCCCACTGTGCCATCAGGTCTCTCCCTAGCAAGGGTTCCTTATAATCCAAAACAAATGGGCGTAAGCTAGCCGATTGCCCATTCGGCCCCATAATTTTCACAACGCTCTTTGATTGACGAGGCAATTGCAACCCTCCTACACCTTGTACGTGTCGGGCCACGTTTTGCAAAGCCCAATGTGACGGCCAATCCCGTATGGGGACAATGGTCACGTCTGCGCCTGTGTCCAAGAGACCCTTGATGTTATGGGCCTCGTCACCCACCCTCATCATGCAGTCCAGCTGCGGCTTGGTTGACGTGATTGCCCTGACCGTTCCCACAGATGGAGTTTCCTCCTCAGCGAGGTCTGGGATTGGTATGACTTGGGCAATTATCTGTCCTTTGGGCAGAAACACTGGAGGGTGAGTGCAGTGCAGCCATATCACAAAGCGCTCGGGATCCGCGTCAGTGATTTCCGGAGCAACTTCGATCTCCCTGGGAGTGTACTTACAGTCTCCCAAGATGACATATTTTGTCCCGATCCTGTTCCAAGAGCCCTGTTCACCTGGGTTGACTGCAACAAAACGCCAATTGTCGTCACTAAGGTGGAGTGACTCCGTCAGCTGCAGCCTGAAGGGCTCATACCTTGACGTAGTTGTTAATATCGGGTCCACAAGGTCCTTATCCCTACGTATATGTGTCTTTTTTGGTGGCTGGGAGCTCCTGGAAGGAACTCCTGGAGTGTCCTGTTCTGGGTTCAAAAGTGACATGTCAGTTAGGATTGTCAAGTCCGGCACATGTTCTCCTTTTCCTCCCTTCCCCCTCCTCACCCTGGCCACCCGTTTGCGGTCTTAACGCAGGGTGGCCTCGCGCTCATACTTCAGTTTTTTTGATTTTGCTGGGGCTGGGTGGCCCCTTGCACCTTTCCCCCTCCACCTCCGCAGTTTTCTAAAAATTTTTTAAAATCAGCTTTCGCTGGACAGGAGGACTGCCAGTGACCATACTGGCCACATAGACTGCAGCAGTTGTTTTGAGGGCGGAAAGAGGTCTTCCTGGGCAGCGCATTCAGTGGAGGTTCTCCTGCATCAGCAGCTGCAGCCCTCACAGTGGCACGCGGCTGCTGCTTGGAAGGATGTTCCATCTTCGTTGCCATCATTGGGACCTTCCATTCTCAAACCTGTAACATATCTTTCAAGGTGGGACGAGGCTTGGGGGGCAAGCTGAGGATGGCATTCTGGCACAGATCATTGGCATTCTGAAAAGCCGTGGTTTCCAACACACTCTCTCTGGCCGCCTCTTGCCATACCTGCAGCTCTATGGCCCTCGTCAGCCTCTCCACAAATTTTGTGAATGGCTCGCTTGGTCCCTGTTTGATGGCCGAATAAGAAGGGAGGGGACTGTCAGGCTGCAAGCCCAGAAAGGCTCTCTCTGCTGCATCTTTCACTTTTTCCAACACCTCAGTTGGAATGCCCTGTGCCTGATCTGAAGCACTTGCCCACTTCCCTTCTCCAGACAGGTGATCGAGAGAGATAGGATCTCCCGCCCCATCTGTTGCTGTGGTTGCATCTTCTAAAAGGCTTGGAAGTGCAGTTCTCAGCAGGTCTACCCATGCTGCCTCCCAGAGCTTATACTCTGTGGAGGTCATCAAGCATGAGAAGAGCTGCTTTAAATCAAATGGAACTGCTACTGTTCCGGCTAGGTTGGCCTTCAACAATCCTCGGAAGTACGGGCTCTCTCTCCCGTACTCCCGGTGGGCCATGCACAGCTCCTTGATGACATTCTGAGAGAAGGGTTGCCAATTGGCATGAGTGGCGTTCCCACCCCTTGACCGGCGAAATGTCACTGGTGCAAGATAAGGAAGGTCACCCTGACGTGGGCCTTGGGGTTCTGGCTCCCCCCCTCCGGTATCCCAAGCATGGGAACCAGATGTTGGGCTGTGGGAACCAGAAGTCCAAGGTGGCTCAGGCACAGGAGGAGGTGTGGCCTCCTGGGGTGACATCATGGAAGGTGGAGTTAGGTTGTGGGTGGAGCACGAGTGGAGAGGAGTTAGGGGAGGGGCACATGAAGGAGGTGGAGCTCGGGAACTCTGGGATGTGGGAGGAGTCAAAGGAAAGAAGGGGTTGGAATGTGGGGAAGGAAAAGGATTATGGGAAGAAGAAGTGGGGGAGAGGGGCGCCAAGCACGTGGATGGCTGCCCTTGAGGGGACAAAGGGACGCCATCTTGTGGCACACTCATTTTTTTACTAACTGAAAAACGAACTTTGGGTTTAACAACTGGGGAAGAATGGGGTAGGGAAAGAGCTCGAGCAGCCTGGCCAGGGCTACTACAAGCATTCTGAACAGTCTGGCCTCGACTGTTATGACTGGGGGACTGAGGCATTCGTGGGAAGCCAGGGCTAGCAGGGAGAGTTTTCCCTGCTGATTTCCCAGGAATGCCTGCTGGAGGGAGAGAGGGATTGGGACTGGGGTTCAGGGGAACTGGGGAAGATTGTCCAGACTTCCCTTTCTCCATGTTCCTAGCTTGTATAAGTGCAGAATGAATCTGCAATGGCCAAATTATGAATTTGGAAGCTTTTTTGTCCCCAGTCTTTGCCAACTGCAAGAATTTCAGATAGACAGTGTTCCAAAAATCAACGCTTACTGTCTGTGTGGGGGACACATGTGGAAAATGGAGGAAAAGAAATCAGAAAAACTTTTTTAGCTCTCCGTTTGAATATTTAATTTTAGAGCTATTTAACACTGAAACAATTAAATAAAAACCTTCCTTTTCACGAGTGGAGAGGTTAGTACCCATGGCTCAAATCCATTCTCACACATACACACACCCAAAAACGAAAAAAGAACAACAAAAAGAAAAGCTGTACGTTTAAAATCCGAGACCGGAGACCACTCTCTCCGCGCCCTCGGAGTGCTAGCTCACACAACAGAAGCCAACAGGACCAAATCGAACACCCACGTGTCGCCTGCCTAAAAAGAAATCTTTAAAATGAACTGAAAAAACAAAAGCTGCCACACTCTGGACTAAAGCTTCGGGAGGGCATAAGTGCAGCTCCACAAAGGGAACGCGTTCCTGGCTTTGCTTATGCAAAACCTCTGTAACTGAGAATTTCCCAAAGGATCGAGGGCTTTCCCAGTGACTGCCCCCGCGGCCGCTGCTGGTCTGCCTCAGCGGGGGGGGCGCGGGGCGCGCGATCGCCACGGCTCGAGCTGCCTGCCCCGCTCGTGACCACGTGGCTGAGCCGAGCCGTGCGCGCCGCTACTCCGCGCCGCCGCTTTAACTGCCGCGCGCCGCACCACCTGCCCTGCTTGCCCGCCGCCTCTGCCCGCGCGGCCGATCCCGCCGCAGCCAAGCCATGAGGGGGGGGGGAGCCCACGCCGTGGAACAGCCGCCTCTCCCCACTCCTGGGCCGCTGCGAAGGAGGGGGGAAAAGTGCCATGTGCAAAAGCCCACGCGCTGCCCGCCGAGCCCTGCCACCGCGGCTCGGGGAAGCAGGGGGCACTGCAGAGGAGCATGCAAGCACGCGCGATGGCCAGGAATCACCCAGCTCCCTGGGTTTTCTCCCTGGCAAGCCTTTTCTCGCCCGTCCGGTGCAAGGCTGGATAAAACTGGGGGTGGTGGTGTTCCTTCGTTGGAAGAGGACCCTCTGGATGCCAAGGGCTGTCTTCCCCTCCTGCCGGGAGCGCTGGCAGGCACGTGGCTGTCTTCGGGCTCACAACACTGCGAGGATAAATCCGACGCATGTGGAGTCCCTTCCCACGGGATCCGGCGGTGTCCACAGACAGATTGGGAAAACCAATCAGGAGAAAGGGGATAGCACACAGGCAATTAATAGAAAATGAGGGGTGCGGGATTTCCCAGCCTGTTCCAATCAGGGACTGACTTCTCCCGATCTCTCTAGAAAGAGGGGAGAGTCCTTCCCGGAGATGGACAGGCACAGCTGCTGCACAGACAAGTGCAGGGGGAAACCATTAGGGAGAGGGAATAGGGGGAACATGGACTAAACCATTACATAACAAATTAATATTAACAATAAATAAAAGAACAGAAAACGCGCCACTACAGCTATAAGCCCTCCGACCTGAAAACTCAGAGTCTGTATCGCTTTACCTGCCGTCCTGAATAGTAACCATACGGCAGAATCCATTTCTGTTGCTTGGGTGATGGGGAATTGGAGCAGTTGACTCTGCTGGAAGCTGAGGTGAGCTTGACTGGGAAGGAGTGGCAGAAACACCCTATTGTGACTGGTCCAGAGGCTCCGTGTACTCTTGGAATAAATTTCCTACAGAGTGGTTATTTCAAAGACCCAAAAGGACTCAGGTGAGCATTTGGAATAGATGCTGTGGAGACAGATGGCATTAGGCAATTGAACACCTTGCCTGAAATGTCAGAAAATCCTTCTGCAGTTGGACTCCTGAGGGTGGAAGTACAATGAGTAGCGATTGCCACCTTGACAGTGCATCGCTGGTAGTATCGAACAAATCAAGATGCCGTGAGCCCCATCCACCAGATGATCCATGAGCTGGAGAGCCAAGGGGTGGTCAGCAAGGCCTACTCACCTTTCAACAGCCCCATTTGGCCCATGCGAAAGTCTGACAGAGAATGGAGACTGACTGTGGACTATCGTGGCCTGAATGAAGTTATCCCATTGCTGAGAGTTGCTGTGCCGGACATGCTGGAGCTCCAGTATGAGCTAGAGTCCAAGTCAGCAAAGTGGTATGCCACTATTGACATTGCCAATGCATTTTTCTCCATTCCTCTGGCAGCAGAGTGCAGGCCTCAGTTTGCCTTCACCTGGAGGAGTGTACAGTATACTTGGAATTGATGACCCCAGGGGTGGAAGAACAGTCCCATGGACTGATCCAGACTGCACTGGAAAAGGGTGAAGCTCCAGAGCATTTCCATTACATTGATGACATCATTGTGTGGGGGAATACAGCAATGGAAGTATTTGAGAAAGGAGAGAAAATCATCCAGATTCTCCTGGAAGCCAGCTTTGCCATGAAAGATTAAGGTCAAGGGACCTGCCCAAGAGATCCAGTTCCTGGGAGTGAAGTGGCAAGACGGGCAGCATCAGATACCCACCAAGGTCACCAATATGATCACAGTGATATCTCCACCGACCAGCAAGAAGAAAACGCAAGCTTTCCTAGGCACTATAGGTTTCTAGGGGATGCACATTCCTGAGCACAGTGAGATTGTGAGCCCTCTCTACCTTGTAACCCACAAGAAAAACAATTTCCACTGGGGCCCAGAACAGCAACAAGCCTTCTCTCAGATCAAGCAGGAGATCGCTCATGCGGTAGACCTTGGCCCATTGAGGATGGGACCAGAGATGAAGAATGTTCTTTACTCTGCAGCTGGAAGCAATGGTCCTTCCTTGAGCCTCTGGCAGAAGGTGCCTGGTGAGACTTGAGGTCGACTGTAAAAGAATATCTTAGGGAGAGGGGACATGATTTGCTATGAAAAGAGATCTGAGCTATCCCAGGCTAAGCCTCAGATTCAGGCCTGCATAGCAGTAGATAGGCCTGTGGCACAGCAAAAATTAGATTAAGGTGTGCTTAGTGTTAATTAATATAGTTATAGTAAATTTATGGGGGCTGCTTTAAGGTTGAGATTGTTTGCATTCTTTTCTGTCTGAATACCAATTAGAAAGCACCTGTAACTGTAAACTATCTGAAACTGTATTTAACCTGCCATTTTGAGACAATAAAGTCAGAACGCATGTTATAACCATATTGGTCAGATTGTGCGTTGCTCTGTCCAGTTTCCCATGTAATAGGGGGTACCCTGGCTTTAGTCGACCACTTGGATTCTGGGGCCAAAGTTACAGAGTCCAAAGCTAACTACACCTCAACAGTAAAGGAAATCTTGGCATCCTATGAAGGAGTTCAAGCCACCTCAGAGGTGATTTGCACAGAGGCACAACTCCTCCTGGAACCCCAACTACTGGTGGTGGGGTGGATGTTCAAAGGAAAGGTTCCCTCACCACACCACTGATGTTACATGGAGCAAATGGATTGCCCTGATTACATAGCACTCTCATACTGGAAACCTGAATTGTCCTGGGATCTTGGAAGTAATTACAAATTGGCCTGAAGGTGAAAACTTTGGTCTGACTGATGAAGAGGAGCAGGAACAGGTGGCATGTACTGAGGAAGTTCCACTGTAAAACCAACTGCCAGCAGAAGAAATATGCTACTCTTTTCACTGATGGTTATTGTTGCATTATAGGAATAAATTGAAAGTGAAAAGCAGATGTATGGAGCCCCACTTGGCAAGTCACAGAACCTACTGAAAGAGAAGGTGAATCGAGCCAACTTGCTGAACTCAAAGCTGTCCAGTTGGTGCAGCCAAGTCCCAGAGCCAAGTGCACAAAAACTACTACAGCACCATGCAACTGACTCCACTGATCCCCCAGCAGAAGGAAGGCAGGCACGACCCACCCCCTGAAAAATCTCAGGCAGAGCCCACACCTCTTGCATGATATGCCCAACCTCCTGAACCACTAGGGGGGAAGAGGGACTGCCTGGAGAGCCTTTAAAAATGTGTGCACTAAAGCAAACCCCACTGCCCCATCAAGATTTCCCGGCTGTGAAATCTTAAGGATGCAATGACAACTTTTGGGCACAAATGATCATGGGATGCCTTCTGAGTCCACCCAAGACAGAAGTATAGCCCATGGGAAGGACCCACGTTAGACAAATTTGTGGAGATCTGTCTCCCGTGGGTGGAACCCCATGTTATTTGTGGGAGAGGCTATCACAGCTGCTTCCCCCTTCCCTCCCATCTATGCTGTCTAGGGCGCAAGCGGAGCTCCCGCAAAACCCAAGGTGCAGGACAGGAGTGAAGGGGTGGGCAGGAGCACGGCTATCCTGTCTGTCCCCCCTTGTCCCCCATCTACATGTTTGAGGGTGAGGGAGTGGGGCCCGGCTTTGGGCCAATTATTTTGCCTGTCTTGTATGCCTTTTCCAGTGCTTCTGGGGTGGCACTGGGTGAGACCCAGTTACCACCCAGTGGGGGCAGCTCCTATCCTGCAGGCAAAATTATATGAGCCTCCACAAGAAAAGAAAGGCGGGCTCAGCATCCCTACTCTCCTCCTCCCTTGACAAGGAAAACTGCAGAACTACTAAAAGCAAGCCTGCCAGCATAGACACCTCCTGCCAACACCTCCTCCAAAAAGGAGGAAATTGAGGGAAAAACATTTGTTGAAACTGGGAAGAGAAAGGGGGAAAAAGGCACAAGAGGCCATAAAAGCCTCCAGCCCTGTGGTTGGGCATGAAAGGAATGAGAGAGATTTGTCTTTATAAACAAACTGTGGTCTCGGTTCCTTGGGTTGGTGGCCCCCGAGATGTTTGTCAAAAGTCCTTCTCCCAAGCCCCGTGCCAGAAGAAGAAGTCAGGATGGGTCGGCTCCATTTCTCAAGGTTTTTTATTGTTTCTTATCTAGTACATTTAGTTCCTACCCTGCTTGGGTTCTAGCTACAATGCTGGTCATCGCCGACTGACCACCCCAAAGGTGGTCTTAACTTTTTTATACCAAATATTATGTGATCTATGTTTACAGTAAGATACCAATACCTATCACCTATGTTAGACAATTTATTTCTACGCTAATCCAATCCAAGAGTGCCACCACCACAGCAGAAGATGGAGGACAAGAAGAAGAAACATAAGGACAGGGACACACCCAGATTCCTCCATCTTGCTTCCTTGAACCCCCATTAAAACCCCAAAATTCTACATCTACACCCGGTGATTAATACTATTCTAATCAAACTCTCGTGGCTTGTCTCTGGACCCCTTGCCTGGGTCTCAGACCACCCAGGGCAGCCAGAGGGATGTCCTGGGTTCTGACACTGTGGGTCTACTGGTAAATAAAGCTAGATGCTGAGAGATAAAAGAAACAATGGGAAGGATTCCACTGATTGATGAAAGAAATTAGAGGGATCTGTATTTGCAAACAAACTGTGGGTAAAACTAGATACTGAGAGATGAAAGAAGCAATGGGAAGAAACATAAATTCCATAGGAAATGAAAAAGTGGGGATATATATTAGAAGGGGGTCTGTATTGGGCAATTTGGGAAGCCTGTACCTCTCAAGTCCTCAGCCAATGGGGAAAGAGAGACCGAAATGTGGCCAGGAAATTAGGATAAAAAGGAGGCTATCCTCTAACAATAGAGAGACCCCAGGGGAATACCCCATGGCCTCTCACTTTATTTGAATAAAGTAACAGGATTCCTTTGTCTCCTTTTTGGACATAAACCTTTGGTGCTTATGGATTAATTTTCCTGACAATTTGGGGGCTCTTGTCCTGAATATTTCCACTGTGCAAGGATGGTGGGCAGCAAGCGGAGCTGAAGGCATGCCCTACCCACTTTTGGTGATGAGCTCCTTTTGGTGGCGTGTTGCAAAATTTCTTGGAGAGCAAGGGCACAATCTACTTTGGGATTAGGCCTGAGCTATCCTGGGCAAGGCCTCAGATTTGGGCCTGAGTAGTGGTGAGCAAGCCTGTGGCGCAGCAGAAAATTCAATTAAGGTGTGTTTAGAATTAATTAGTATAGTTATAGCAATTTCACCATAACGACCTTAAAGTTAAGATTGTTTACATTCCTTTCTGTTCAAGTGCCAATTAGAAAGCACCTGTTAGTATAAACTATATGCCACTGTATTTAACCAACCATCTTGTGACAATAAAGGGAGAATGCATGTATTAACCACATTGGTCATATGGTGCATTGCTCCGTCCAGTCTCCCACGGACCCCTGGCTTTATCTGGCGTCTGAACCAGGGACTCCGTTTCGCTTTAATGTGGCTTAAATGCAAAATTTATGCATGCGGAATTTGCACTTAAATGTGGAGAAAGTTTTTATGCTTAAATGCAGAGTCGTTTAAATACGGCTTTCTTTTCGTTTAAATACAGTTTTAGTTTTGCTTGAATGTGGTGAGAGCTTGAAAGAGAGCTCGGAAGTCTCTGAGCTTGTCTCCGAGCCTGCCGGAGTTTGGGGCCAAGCGGTCCCCCGGACCACGAGCAAGCGGGACCTCCTGAGACCAGAGACCTCAGAGCTGGGAGACTAGAAGCAAGGTTCGCTCCATTTCACCCAGGGAGAAACAGCGGCATGCAGTGGAAAGAAGAGAGGTAAGCAGCCCACGGAAAGAGGCAGGAAAGTTAAAAAGGATGGAGTCGGAATTCCGTGTGGCCACGTGCCTTCTCGCTAATATTGTCTCAAAGAGGGGAGAAAAACTTAAAGAAAGTGAAGTAGAGCAGTTGACCCTGTGGGCCAGAAAGAAAGGAAAGTTAAGCAAACCTTCGCTCGTTTTCCGTGAAGCCGAGTGGAGAGAAATTGGGGAGCTGCTTTGGCACTCCGCCATTGCTGGAGGGAAGGAAGGAAAGATAGCACCAGAGCTTGGCGCTGTTTAGCAAAAGATCGTAACCACCTTAGAAGCCTTGTCTGCCGAGCGGAAAGCTGCTGAAGCTGTGATCCAAGCCCTTGAGAGCGGTGCAGGGGAGATTGAGAGTGCGGGGGGGCCGAAGGAACCCAAAGAAACGCAAAAATCCTCTAAAAAAGCGAGGTTTTTCAGCATCAATTCAACCCGCCCAGTGAGGGGAAACGCGGTGCCCGTCTGTTCTAGTCTCCAAGACGTTGTAAACTCTGTCGAAGACCATGTAGTTCAGGCCCCGGAAGTGTCTCTCAGTGTCCAGACACACTGAGGCTGACCAGGAAGCCCAGCAGCCGCCAGACTCTGGGGGCGTGGTGAAAGATGAGACAGCAGGTGGGACCGAGGGCAGAGCGGGGCTGGCTCAGGAGACAACACATAGGGGCGGCGACAGGGGAGGTGACGAAAGTAGAACCCCCACAGGAAGAAAAGATGGCGACGCAGGCGCAGTCAGCCCACGTGACCAAAACAACCATGGCGCCGCCCATGCCTGCTTCCGCCGCGGCGTCCTCTGCCACTGCCACCGATCCCGTGGCCGCGGCGCGGCTTGCTGAAAAGGGACACAGACCCGCAGCAGCCCAGTGCCCACTGCCCTCCAATTCCGATTCTGATTCAGACCATGAGAACCCCAGCCCTGATTTTCGCAGTGCATCGTGGCGGAAGAAAAAACCGCAGCATGCACACGAACTGCGACAAACAGTTGAGAAGCTTGCAAAACTATCTACCCGACAGAGTCCAAAAGAGAACCACATGGCACTGTCAGTCACCCAACAGAATTCAATTACAAATCGATGGTCGAAAGCATTGAAAGATGCCATGATAGATGGTGACTTTGATATAGCAAATTCTATTGCCTGCCCAGTGATTATAGAAAATGCCCACGCTCGATGGGAACCTCACGAATGGAAGGTGTTAAGCCAAGCAAAGCACACAGTTACCACCTGTGGAATCAGATCAGAAGCAGCCAGAAACATAATACAATACATCTTCACTGCAGATGTTCTTTGTCCTGCTGACTGTTCAAGCATTGCGTCTTTGATCTTAACCCCTTCACAATTTCTCATTTTTGAAAGAGAATGGAAACGTTTAGCAGTATAAGAAGCAAACAGACATCAAGTATTAGGAGATCCTTTGTATGCACTCCAGCCTGACATGCTAACAGGGCAAGGACCATATGCCACAACCAATGTCCAGCTCACTTTTCCCATTGAGATTCACCAAATAGCTCAAACATTAGCCCACAAAGCCCTGCTTTTAGTTCCAGACAAGAAGAAGCCTGCTCCATCTGCTAACATCAAGCAAGGAGCCACAGAACCTTATGGACAATTTATTGATAGGCTGTCTGCTGCCATAAAGGATGCACAAGATCTGCCATCAGAATTGCAAGAGCATCTATTTCTCTCTCTTGCCTTTGAAAATGCCAACTCACGTACCGGAGCCATTTTAGCTTCTCTCCCCCAGGGCTGTGCAGCCGATGAGATGCTTGTACATGCCACCAGAGCTGAACAACATGACTAGACAGCAGAGTTCACGACAGCTATGCGAGGTGCAATGCAGCAACAAGGACACATCATCGCAGCTGCTCTGTCAAGACGCAACGTCAACCATCCCCGCAACAGCCAAAGACCACCACCGGACATTCTTCATTTTCAGTGTGACGAGACAGGCCATTTCAACAGTGATGACGACAGTGACGACAGTGACTTACTTGAAGCACCATGAAATGACCCTGAAACTGCTGAAGATCGATTTTATAGAGTGTAGAAAAATAGTTATAGTTATAATTGCTAAGATTAAGTTGTTAAGTTTAGTTTTTAAGTTGTTTAATTGTTAAGATTAAGTTTTCGTATTAAGTTTTAGTAGCTAAGTTGATTTTTAAGAATGAGTTTTAGTTGTTAAGCTGTTGATTTGTTAAATTGCTAAGATTAAGTTTTAGTTGTTAAGAGTAAGTTTAGTGATAAGTTGTTTTTAGTACTTAAAGTTAAGTAATAAGCAATTATTGTTTTTGCTGTATTTAGTATTTAGAGTTAAGTAAGAACCAATTATTATTTTTGTTAAAGTAAAAACTAAAGGAGACAGCCAGAAGTATGAGCAGAATGTTAGAATTCAGAATGTTTGTTTTAATCAGTGCTTTAGCTCAGGTGTCAGAAAAGCTGCAACATGGTTGGACTGCTCGTCATGTTGAACATCTTTAGCTGTCACTTTTCCTTTCCAGTGCCAATGCCTGCTCACTTGCCATTGTTTTTCAATGGCAAAAGAAAAAAGGGGAATTGTTGCAAAATTTCTTGGAGAGCAAGGGCACAATCTACTTTGGGATTAGGCCTGAGCTATCCTGGGCAAGGCCTCAGATTTGGGCCTGAGTAGTGGTGAGCAAGCCTGTGGCGCAGCAGAAAATTCAATTAAGGTGTGTTTAGAATTAATTAGTATAGTTATAGCAATTTCACCATAACGACCTTAAAGTTAAGATTGTTTACATTCTTTTCTGTTCAAGTGCCAATTAGAAAGCACCTGTTAGTATAAACTATATGCCACTGTATTTAACCAACCATCTTGTGACAATAAAGGGAGAATGCATGTATTAACCACATTGGTCGTATGGTGCATTGCTCCATCCAGTCTCCCACGGACCCCTGGCTTTAGTGGTGGCCAGCACCAGACGACAGATTGGGTTCCCAAGACTGTCCAAGAGACAGTGGTAGATGGGGGGATCCATGAAGAGTCCACAGGAAAGGACCACTGAAAACCTCACTGGTGAGTAAAATGGGATCTTCAGGGAGCAAACCTGGGAGGGCACCCATGGAGGGTAGCGCAGGTAAAACAGGGCACCCATAGAAGATTGCAAAGGTAAAGCTGGGAAGGGGCGATGATGATCCAAAAAGGATGATGATCCCAAAATATCTGTGAAGAATCCCTTGGAAGAATGTGGAGTTGGTTTACACATTCTCCCAGAAGTAATTGAAGACATTATATTTTATAAGTGGTACTGACCTAGAGTTCCAAGTTTTGTCTTTATACATTGTCTGAGAAAAAGAAATGAAGTCTTTCATCAGTTCATTTAGAGAGAGAAGTCTCTTTTGGTTTATTATGAAAACTTCCCGCAAGACAGAATAGTCTGCTTGTGGCTTTTAACTCTCACAAAAACAGCTGCCTGGGAAAATCTGCAGTTGTGAAATCCCTCCCATATTATACAGCCTTTCCCATGGCTGCATATTGGCCATGAAGTTCATTGGGGTGTCATTTTAAAGATGAACAGTTCCAAAAGCAAAGGTATTTTCTTCATCTATCTCTAAATTCATCTCCATCTCAAGAAACAGAGGTCTTCTTTTTTCCCGGGGGGGAGAGGACTACATATCTTTCTCTCTATCTTCCTCTGTTGAAACTTCTCATAAGATCACAGCTATTTCAATATTTACTTCATCCATCACAGATACCTTTGCTCAAATCTACAATCCAAATACTCTCATCATCTCCCCAATGCATATTTTTTGCATGGTTTAAAGGGATATTATAACATATTACAGTCTATTACCATGGCTCACAAAAGATTTTCAGCCTAAAATCAAGGCATTTTCTCATCTTCTCCATCTAAGATGTCACTCTTTCACCGACTGATACCTTCATATTGTCTCTTTACATGTCTCTCACTCTGGCTGTTCTCTCGCTCAGAGAAAGGTTATTGCTTTGCAAGTTTCATCTGTGCAAGGAAGGAGTTGACATTCTCCCAGGTCTGCAGAGGGCATGCTGGTTCTTCCCCAGAAACTGGCCAAGGTGTTAGATTTAGGCTGTGCCGGGGCTGGAGCCAAGATCTCTCGCACAGCTTGGCTTTTCCCTTCCTCCTCTGCCTGGCAGCTGCTGGAGGAAGGGGGGGGGACTCGGCCCAGGCCGCGATGGAGGTGCGGTGTAGCGGCAGATGTTAGGAGTCAATTTGGCCTGGTCTCAACCAGGACAGGGCATACTCTCCTCCCTTCCCTCTGCCTGGGAGTCATCGGGCCCAATCCGGCTGAGACGGCTGCAGTGGCAGGGCCCGGCCAGCCTGCCAGGCCCGGAGGCCACATGGGGGAGCGGGGCTGGCCCTACTCCCCTGTTACTTGTCCTGAGGCTGGGAGGAAAAGGAGTTATCCTGGAATTCCTCTGATTTTTAACCTTTGTAGCCCAGAGGCATATCCCATATTTAATTGGTCAATCAAGCTGAGAACATTTTGCTATAACTTCCTTGGAAAAAATCACTTCCCTGCTAAACCAGCACAGATGCCCAAAGGGGGCAATAAGGGAAAGTTGAGAAAGGGGTCTCGACAATCCATGCCCAGGGGACCAATAAGGGGAGTTGAAAAGGTGTCTTGAAAACAGGGGATGGATGGATAGTGTTGGTGTGTTGGAAAAAATTGGCTGCAGGGGAGTGTGGAGACAGGTGAGGCAAGGAGCAGCAGGACCAGACGCAGAGGTGCGGGACCGGGAGCACAGGTTGGGGGTCTGTGGGGGCTGTGGGGCAGCTGGGGCTCAGCACCAGGAAGTGCCTGACCCTACCACCCCTGGTCAGGGCCGGCAGTCACTTGAATTTCGATATCATCAGATTTGTCCAGGACTGCTTGGTATTTTAGGAACCTCAAAAGAGACCACCAATGGTTCCTTTTCTGATCTAAAACTGCTGACTGACACTGTGTGTGACACTAAGTCAGTCATCTTTCGTCCTAGTGTAAACTTCCTTGCTTCTTCAATATTCATGATCACTGCTGCTACTGTCCTAAGCCAGGCAGGCTAGCCCTTGCTCACAGTATCAAGTTGTTGAGAAAAATAGGTTACTGATCTTTTGTAAGGACCCAGGTGTCTTGCCAGAACTCCTAAGGCTATTCCTTGTCTCTCATGTGAGAATAACTAAAAGGACTTACATCAGGAAGTCCCAAGGTCAGGCCCTCATGAGCTCATGCTTTAACTCTTCAAAGGTGTGATTTTTTTCAGGGGTCCACACCACAATATTCTCAGAAATTTTCAGTAGCTCGTATAAAGATTTCACAATCAGTCCGTAGTTGTTTATCCACAATTGGCATCTATCGAGGTCTGGAGCTGCAGGATCGTCCAACCCCGACAGCCGTAGTGTCCCGGATAGAATGGTACCGTGAGGAACCGCTCAATCTGATACCTTGGCGAGATGTCCAGCCTCAGGCAAACTTAGCTAGCAGCTTTTAGTGAATTCAGCTCTTATTGGCAGTGAAATTCAGCTCGCAGTGACATTCAGCCTTGCTTGCTAAGGTGCCCTGGCAGACACAGGGAGAGAGAGGAGAAGAGCCGTGTGAAGTTCCTCAGATGGTGTCCTTTATTGGCATTCCCTTCGGAGGGTTCCAGGGACAGCTCTTCCAACTTGGCAGGGCAAGATTCGGGGTTTATATAGGGTGGGGGGTTTTGAAAAGTGGACCAATAGGGTGAGTTGGGGTACAAAGTGACCTATGGTCTTACAGAGAGATAAAAGGGTGTCCGAAGGCGGTAAGGGGTTTCTTTCTGGCCATTCATCCTGACTTAGCATTTTCTTATCTTAGGCCACTGACCACCAGGGAGACCTCGCAGGCCCCGTAGCTGCAACAGGCACCAACCTGTCATTCCAAGAAAGGTGCAGAGTTCTCTTACAGTTTGTGGCTTAGGTGTTTAGCAGATTGCCTCCTTTTGTGCAGTTCCCAGGGATGGTTTTCCTCCAGAGACTTCATATCTGAGATAGGCCACCTGTTGTTGCACCAGCTGAGCTTTCTGTTGAGACACTTGATAACCATTTAGTCCAAGAAAATTCAACAGACTCATTGCCCATACAAGGCACTCTTCAATAGTTTTTGTAGCAATTACTAGATCATCTACGTATTGTGGGAATGTTCCCTCCCCAGGTGGAGACTGCCATTGCTCCAATTCTTTGGCCAATTGATTCCCAAAAAATTGTGGGACTGTTTTTGAACACTGTCCAGGCAAGTTGGTTTTTCATTCCTGTGCTAAGGTTCTCCCATTCAAAAGCAAATATGTTTTGACTTTCTTCTGCAAGTGGCAGACAGAAGAAAGCATCTTTGAGAACTATCACCAAGAACCAAACAAAATCATCCTGGAGTTTAGTTAGTGTGCTGGTTTTCCACAGAAGTAATTTTTTTCAAGAAAGTTATAGCAAAACCAATCAGTGACAAGGTTTGAATATTGATATCTGGTAAAGCCACTAGAAAGATGATCCACCTCTGTGAAAACACAGGTTAAAAATTGGAGAAAATCCCAAGAAGCTCTCTTTTCCTTCCAGCCTAGAAGAAGGTAACAAGGGGGCCCGGCTCCTTCCTTGCCGTTGGGGCTGGGCCCCTTCCTGGGGAGCCCACTGGGCCCCAGGTTGGGGCCAGGCCCAGTGACTGCCAGGCAGGGGGAGGGGAGGAGAGAGGGCCCTGTTCCTGGCCGGATTGGGCCTGAGCAGCTGCTAACATGCTGCCACGAAAGCCACGGCCCTGGGAGGCCTAGTTGAGCCAGGCAGTCTCTGCCAAGGGGCAGGCCCCTCCCCCCAATCACAGCCAGCAGGACCTGGCTGGGCCAGGCCCTCCCCCCAGCTGCATGAGAGATCATGCAGCTGAGACCAAAGGTGGCTCTGCAGCCAGGCAGGTGGCCCTGCAGCAGCCAGAACCCCAAGATCCTGGCCTAGCCTCAGCGTGGCCTGATTTTACCACCTTCAGCCACTGCCCAGAAGAATCATCATCCCCTCTGCAGGCTGTTAACTCTTTCCTTGCACAGATGAAACTTGCAAAGCATTAAATCCTCTCTGAGTGAGAGAAAAGACAGAGTGGAGACATGTAGAAAGACAATATGAAGACATCAAAGTCAGTGAAGGAAGAGTTACATCTTAGATGGAAGAGAACGAGATGTCTTAGTTTTAAGCTGAAATTCTTTTGTAAGCCATGGTTAATAGACTGTGATATGCTAGAATATCCCTTTAAGTCATGGAAATATGTATTGGGGAGATAAGAGTGTTCAGATTGCAGATATAAGCAAAGGCATTTGTGGTGGACTAAGTAAATACTGAAATAGCTGTGATCTTATGGGAAGTTTGAACAAAGAGAGAGATGAGACGAAGATCTGCCCCAGAAAGAGAAAATATCTCTGTTCTTAGAGATGAAGAGAACCTTTGCTTTTGGAACCGTTCATCTTTAAAATAATATCCCATGAGTTTCATGACCCATATTGCAGCAGTGAGAGGCTGTGTAATATAGGAGGGACTTCACAAATGCAGATTCCCAGGTGGCTGCTTTTGTGAGAGTTAAAAGGCCACAAGAGGACTGTTCTTTCTTGTGGGAAGTTTCCATGGCAGACTAAAAGAGACCTCTCTCTCTAAAAGAACTGATGAAAGACTGTTTTATAGGTGGTAAACTGACCAAGGGGTCTAAGTTTTGTCTCTATACGTTGTCTGTGAGAAGGGAAATTAAACTTGTGGAGGAGGGGAAGTGTTTTGAAGGTTTTATTCTGATTCTTATTAAATTTTTTTCTTTCTTGTAGTTTTGTTAATAAACCTGTCTTTATACCCTTTTAAGTTTTGAGCCTGCTTTGCTTTTCTCCTAATCCCATCTCACAGCAGAAAAGAGTAAATAATTCTAGTAGGCACTCAAACCACTATACATAATTCGGGAAACACATATTGGCGAACCTGAAACCACTACAGTTAGCAAAGTGTAGGCATTTGCAACCACTGAGTGAATACTTTTAGCAATCCCATTCACTGCTTGCAAATCTTGCACTAATCTATAAATTCCATTAGTTTTTTTCACTGGTAGTATAGGAGTATTAAATTCGGATTCACATTTTTTCAGGAATCCAAGTGTCAAAAATTTGCTAATAATTGGTTCAATCTCTTTTCTGTCCTCTATTCTCAAGGGATATTGTTTCCTAATCACTGGCTTGGCTCCTGCCTGTAATTCAATCTTAATAGGGTCAGCCAATTTTGATCTCCCAGTATATTCCACACTCCTGGGTATACCTGATTCATTATTTGCTCCGAATAGTTACTATTGTTCACTGGCCCTGTATCAATTGCCAATCCTAATGCTAAAATCAGTTTGCCTTCAGGTACTTTAAATTTCATTTTTCCCTCTCTAAACTCAATAGTTGCCTCTAAATCTTCAAGGAGATCTCTGCCTAACAGGGATTTAGGCGAATTTGGCAGATAGAGGAATTGATGCACTACCATCCTTTTCCCAATTTTTGTGTTCTAACGGTTTTAAGAAAAAGGCATTCTCTGGTTTTCCTGTGGCTCCCATTGTCTGGATATGTTTTTCACTTTTAGGCATTAAGCCTGATTTAAAACCAAAAATATGGCCCCTGTGTCTATTAAGAATTCAACTCATCATTCCCTAGCTGTATCTTAACCAGCAGGTCTGCTAGGGAGAGATCTCCTAGTCCCCATCACTCACTGTTATCTATTGCTGCAACAACAGCTTCCTATGTAGTGTTCAGTAAATTTGGGCACTAACATTTCCAATGCTCTTCTTCCTTACAGTAAGCACACTGATTTGGTCCTAACCTCCCTTGGGATTGATTTGAGCCACCTCTACTATTTCCACCTTTACCTCTGCCTCGTCCCCGACCATGTTCTCCTCTTTGATGTTGCTCTAAAGCTGCCCCTATGGCCCCTGTGAGTTTTTAGTCTTGCTTCTAGTGCAAGCTGTTACTGGAGTCCCTGGGCTTATTCCCTCATCTGAGTAATCTGAGTCATCTCCTTTCTCACTTTCAAATCTACTACCACTAGGTGATAATTGAGGGGCCCCTGGGACTCTCCTGAGGAGATTAGATTGTAATTCTAAAAGATCCACCTCACTATCTTCTTCTCTCTCTCAGCTTAAGACATCTCTGACCTATACTACATGCAGAACAACACCTCATTTTTCTTTTACCTCCATCCTTTTCTAGGGCAAAAACTAAGGGATCTTGTGGGGGTAAATGAATACCATCCCCTCTCTGCCACTCAGGCTTTTCTCAGAGTGAAAAACATATCCAGGTAAATAAGTTTATTTCATTTGTCTTTTCTTCTTAAAAAAAATTAACTGCAATAGAGTATTATATTTTAAGGTCCCATTTACAGGCCACTTTTCTTCATTTTCTAATTTATCTAGTGGCCACCATTGATTACAATATTTAATAAAATCACTTTTCTTTAAATTGCCTCCAGGGATCCATCCCAAATCCTTCCAGTGAGCCAAAACACACCCCAATGGACTCTTTTTGACAATCTCCTTACTGTCACCCATTCCTGGTGCTATCCAGATGCCCACACTTTACAGTGAAAATTATCACTTGTGTTCCTTTCTTTACTCTTATTCCGCAGATACTGCACCAACCACAAATTGGGAATCTTAGTTTCGACTTGCACCAGTGTTTGCATTAACAATATTGACAAGCAATTAACATGAAAGGATCACACGGTCCACTCCCACACAATCTACACCATCTTGATCTGCACAACAGACAAGGTAACAGTACAGTGTGGCACAATCCAAAAACCTTTTAACAGACACATGGACAAGAAACACTAGTCTTATACAGAAGACACAAAATGACACATACAACAATCAAACCCAAAATTCCAAGACCTAGGCCAATACTTAAAGTCATCAGACTTCCTTTTAGGGGACTCTAACCCCTAGGGGACTCTAGCCCCTTAAGTATCAATGTCGGGAATTTCACCCATGATACAGCACTCTGCGTGAGTTTTCACACACGTCTTGTGGGAGTTACTTAACCAAGACCAGAAAGAAAATTCAAAACAATCAACAAATACCTTAAATTTCCTGTAATTGGTCCTTGTCTACCCCCGCAGAGCCAGTGAAGAGTGGAGTCCCTCCAAGAAATTCTCGGGGTGTGCCAAGGGAGTCCGTAGCTCCAGCAGACCTTGCAGCTGGGCAGAGAGTTCCCTCCTGGCTGGCTTGCCAGACTGAAACCCAAAACTGGGCAAGAAAATGAAGCTATAGTCAGATGGTTACAGAGCACGTATTTGTTTATTCAGTGCTGGGAGTGAGGGGGATCTTTCCACCAAAAACTCACTCAGTCTTCTTCAGCCTTCAGTTGCATTTTAAAAGTCCTCCACCACAACATCACATTTGCAACATATCATTAGCATACTTATATTTGTATAAAGCTATGTCACAGTTTTACAACAGTTTGTTGCTTTCGCACGTGTCAGTTCCTTCTGTGGTGGTTGTCTTCTTCTGGTGGTCTTTTGATGATGGCTTCTGTAGTCTTCCTCACATTTGAACTTTTTACCTCTATTGTCAGCACATGCCTGGTGCTTCTTGTTTTTCAGTCTAACTTGTTTTTAGCTAATTTTGCAGTTGGTAAGTTCCCTTAAAACTTGCTGTCTTGCTCTTGATGACACTTGTTATCTCACTTGCCCTGCTGTCTTCCTTTCTTTGCTATCTTGCTTGTTTTATCTGCACATTTTGTTACAATGTTACTTGTGGCTAACTTTTTGTTACATACCACTTAGGTTTCAATAAAGAGAGTGAGTGCAAGGAGGAAGGAATACCTGGGAAATGCAGATTGTACATGGAGAGATTAGGATTTTCTTTTAAGGATTTTTTTTTTGTTTCACTGGAAAAACAAATGGTTTTAAGATGTGGGAAAATGAGTACCCATAGGCAGTAGTGGGGGGGACTAGAGGAAGTACAGAATAAGTCCCTGGATGAACTGATTAGAAAGACACAGCAAGTTTATGTAAAAATGGATGAGGAAAAGGAGAAAGCAAAGGCAAAGGTGATGGCAAAATTTTTACAGCCTCAGAGGGATAAACTGCAGGACCCAAGGGGTCCCCTGGGATAGAAGGGCTGGGGTCAGTCACAAGGAAGTAGCAGAGGCATTCCCTCCTCAGCAGGGGACAGCCAACCCAAACAGCACTTGGGAAAGAATCAGTGTGCTATCTGCAGGGCAGAGGGACAATTGGTTACTAAAAGATGATTGGTTACTAAAAAAGTGATTGGTTATTAAGAAAGGCTTTAGGCAGTGGCATTGCTTGCTGCCAAACTCGATCATGTACAAAAGGAAAATCACTGAAACAAAAGGAGAAAACTGATAAGGCAAACTGCTCCAGGGAGAAAAGCAGAAGCCTGCTAAAACCCTGGGAAAAAAAAGCAAATGCTTAATTCACAGACTGCAACTCTTGCAAAAATTTTTAAAAGCAGTCTCACTCCCTCTGCTGAACAATATATCTGAGAAAGCCCCACTGAAAACCTGTGGGAAACAACAAAAGTGTCTTTGGTGAAGTTATTCCCCACGCATCTCAACATCAATTAAATACATACCGCTCTAACAACTATTATTAGTTGTGGAGTTCTTTCTGCCCCGTTTCACACCAAAGCACCTGAGGAGCCCCCAGGGACTGATGGCACAGAAGGGAGATGTTAGAGGACAGCACAGCAGCCAGCCTGCCCTCCATCTGGGTGTGAAGAAGGCAGGGCTGGGAACTGTCATGTTGCGTTTTTTATCCACAACCCTGGTGGCCTGGTGTCTTGGATAAGGCGACACGGCGAACACAAGCTTGGTGTGTCGCTCGGACATTAACTCGCTACACCATTATGGCAGACGGTTAAAATGCGTTTATTAACGGTTACATGCAGTTTAAATACTCTTTGGTTCACCCCCTTATCGGGGGTCTTGCTACATTTCCAAAAAAGGAGATGAACAGAAAGGAGAGAAGGTGACTGGTCACTGGGGGATTGCTTATCTTTAAATTCTTTCCCTCTCTCGTAACATCCCGAGGATCTTCCGCTTCGCCTGTCCCTCTCCAGTCCAGCCTACCCGTATCTCCCCCACATCTCCCCCCCTTCTATCACTAAAGAAATGAGGTAGATATATGTATATATATATATATATAAAAACACTAAATGAGGTAGAAGGTTAGTATTTAACTAAAGGGAGAAGGAGTTTGGAAACCTGAGTAAGTTTTTGCCAGGCAAGTTCGGAAAAGCTTGTGACTGGCAATGTTCCCTGATTAATTCACGGCATTTCATGCAGGCCTAGGAACAGAATGTTAGTCCGTTCTAGGCGAGCTCTAACAAATGAAACTATCTTGTTCAGCAGGCATGGTCCGAAGATAGCTGTCAAAAGTAGCATTGCCAATGGGCCTACTAAAGTGGAAATCAACGTGGTTAACCATGGGGATTGGTTAAACCAGGATTCGAACCAGCCTTGCTGAGCCTCTCTATCTTTTTGTCTCTGAGCCAGTCTGTTTCGAAGTTCTGCCATCGAGTCTCTTACTACCCCGGTGTGATCTGCATAAAAACAGCATTCTTCCTTCAGGGCTGCACACAGGCCCCCTTGCTGCATGAACAGGAGGTCCAAGCCTCGCCTGTTCTGCAGAACCACTTCCGAGAGCGAAGAGACTGACTTCTCTAGGTATGAAATGGATTTCTCGATCCTCTGCAAGTCCTCATCAATGGTCATTTGCAGTTGAGACAGTCCTTGGTGCTGTGTTGCTAGGGCCGAGACACCTGTTGCCGTTCCAGCGGCTCCCAAGCCAAGTAGCATGGCTATGGTTATTCCTGTCAGTATCTCTCTTTTGTGAAGCCGGCTGGGTTCTTCGAAAAGGTTGTATACCTCTTCATCTGGGTGGTACAGGACCCTAGGAACAATCAGAACTTGGACACAGAAGTCGTTAGAATCATTGAACTTGGGAAGAAACACACAAGGACTTACTCCGGATCTCTGACAGACCCACATGGCTGATGCAGCTGGGACCACCCATTTGTTGTTATTTTTTCTGTTGGGCTTGACAATTTTGGCACAAACATCCCCTTTTCGCTTAGCTAGGGCTGCATTTCCAAAACATCTGCCCCGACCTGAGACTTGGCTCAGGGTGATACCTCTGCGGGGTGTGTCCCATCTGCACTGATGAGGTGCATTGGCTGTGGAGTAAGTGAATGAAGTGTTCACAGCAACTCCTTCATAGAAAGGGGGTTGGACATCATAACAAAGCCAACAAGAGTTAGTTAGGTTAGGGTTAGATTCATTCAGGGATAGAAAAGTAGCATCTAACATACGAAGGATTGGGTCTGGGTCTGATTTGACGAATCGGCCTATCTGGAAAGCTTTCTCATCACTGGTTGGGTTTTCTGTGACACTCGCGGGTAAGGTTTTGGGGTTTGTTATGTTTTTCTCTATCTGTGTGCTTTTAATCACCTTGTTGGGTCCAACCGCTCGGGGTGCGGAAAGCCGGAACCTGGTAATTCGCACATTCACCCACTCTTTTGTCCCGTGGAGGACCACTGTCCATGTCTTACCCACTGTCCAACCAGGATGATTTGGCTGCAAGACTGTCATTTTATAGTACAAACATTTTTTAAATTTTGTGATTTTATAACTGTTTCGATGGGGGTTTGCCTGTACAGAAGGAGGTATTTTGCAACCTGCGGGTGCCCAGGTGAACTGCAGGAACTGGTCGGGCTCTGGTGGGTCCCACCCAAATCCTGATGGCCTGGCATCTGTGACTATAGTTTCACAGCCCCAGTGCCCGCAGTATCCCCACCCAGGGTGATTACAATAACCTTTCCCTGGGTTTGAAGCTGGGCACCAGTAGGATATGTACACGGGTGTTGAGAAGGAATTTATCGTTGGTCGTCCTGGAAACAGATCGCTGGTGCGAAGCACGAAGGATGGAGTGTTTGGTGTGGTGATGGCTCTGAGCACCTTGTTGCTGGAAAGGTGTCTCATGACCCACCTGAATGGCTGATGTGGGTAGTAATCTGGGCTGGCTTGTCCTCTGGCAATGAGCCCCAAGAACAAGATCACACAGATGTGTCGTTGATGCTTGGGTCTCACCCGCTTGGGTTTCTCTGCTGCTGTCTGACGTTTTGGTGGCGTGTCTCGTTCCTCTGGAAGGGGCATGTATGCATTACGTGGCCGCCCCACCAGCATGTCCTGTAAACAGAAACTCACAGTTTTCATTAGTCTCATTCTGCTCACTGTGAAGATCAGGTTTGATTGATTTGAGAGGACACCACCTGGTTTTCCCGTCCTTTCTGACAGCTGCATACCCTCGCCCTGCAAGCATCAGTTTCCAGCCCCGTTCCCACTCACCCAGCTCATTCCTAATTGAAACCTGCGGGCCCTCTTCTATTATTTTGGAGGCCCAATGTTTTTGAACAGGACTGTTTGTTTCATTTCCTCTAGGGAACTGATTCAATGCTATCAGAGCTGTTGCCAGTATACGTGTCTGTTCTCCTGAGGGGATAGAATTGGTGAAGCCTTCTGCTTTTGCCAACACCTCTATTTTGTTTTTCAGGGTCTGGTTTGCCCGCTCAACTATAGCTTGTCCGGTGCTATTGTATGGTATGCCTTGTACTAATGTGATCCCCCATTTCGAGGTAAATTCCTGCACTGGTTTGGAAATGAAATTGGAACCATTGTCAGTTTTGATCTGTTTGGGAATGCCAAGCCACGCCATGGCTGTCAGCCAGTGCTGAATTGTGGCTTTGGAGTTAGCTTTGTGATGCTGCGTGGCTATGATCATTCCACTGAATGTGTCCACGGTCACTGCGAGCCATGCTCGGGGCTTCAGCAGTTGACACAAGGTGAAATCTGACTGCCAGATTTCTGAGGGCTTGAGACCTCTGGGGTTGACCCCACTGGTCCACAGGGGTGACTTCTGGCAGTGAGGGCATGTGGCCACTACATGTTTGGCATCTGCTGTGGTGATTCCGCACTTCTTTGCCAGTGCTTTGGGTCCAATGTGGAGAGATTCATGCAGCTGACGGGCTTCTTGCAGCGTCCAGACGCCTTTCGCCGCTTCGTCCGCCTTGTCATTGCCGATCTGGAAGTAACCTTTGACTGGGTTGTGGCTGTTGATGTGAATGACAGACACTGTGCCCTTTCGTGCGGAAAGTGCTTCTTCGAGCATCAGGGCTGCTGTTGATGTTGACACACCTGGTCCTGCCATAGCCAGACAGAGCTTTGCCACGAATATAGAGTCTGTTACAATGTTCAGGTGTTCGTCTTGGAAGAGTCCACACGCCAGGACTACTGCTGTCGCTTCCAATTGCTGCACCGACAGTGTGGGGTCGCATGCTTTGACGCAATGCCATTTCTCTTCTGCCTGCCACACTGCTGTCGCGGTGGAAGTCGTGGAGGAAGCGTCTGTGAAAACTGTTGGCCCTGGTTGTGGTCTGTCCATGACCTTCGGTGGCATGTCTATGTCGACTATGGTCAGCAGCTGAGTCCAAGGTGGTCTGGTGGAGTAGCAGATTTCTCCTCCGAATCCGATGAGAGCAAGGGCTAGGTGTTCTGAGATTGTGGTTGATTCTGTGGTTGGTTGCTTGCGAAAAGGAAGGTGAATTCTCGTTGGCTCAGTCCCTAAGTGTTTCAGGGCGAGCTTTCTGCCTTTCATGATGAGGTTGGAGATGCATTCTATTGCTGGGGAAAATGCACGAGCTGGTTTTCCAAGGACCACCCATTGGATTGGTCGGGCTTTTTCAGAAGGTCCTTGGGCCAGTGCTCCCACTCCTCCTTTTGGTGTGAAATGTACATACAAGTCCAAGGGCATCACTGGATTCCATCTGGCAAGTGTGCCAGTGGACATCTGTCGTTCGATGAAGTCGAGGGAGCTTGTTGCTTGCGGTGTCAGCTCCTTGGGTTCCCAGGGATGCTTTCCTTTCAGGAGGTCATGCAAAGGGTCCATGATCTCAGGAGGAATCAGGATGATGTTGCGAAGCCACTGCAGTGATCCTACCAGGCGTTGCATGTCATGAAGCGTCTTGATGTCTCGGTGAATTTTCACCTTGGGAGGTGTCACGTAGGAGTTTGTGATCCCCACTCCCAGGAAGGTGACGCAGGGTCCTTTCTTGATCTTCGCGCTTGCAATTTCGAAGCCGTTGGCCTGGAGAATCTCTGTGATCACGGACACTAGGTGATCCACTTGACTCGCTGATGGTGCTGAGACCAAGATGTCGTCCATGTACTGTATGATGGTTGCAGTGGGATGAGAGTGTCGGACTGGCATCAGCGCTTTGTCCACGGTGATCTGGCAAATAGTTGGGCTGTCGACCATGCCTTGCGGGAGAACCTTCCACTGGAAACGCAGGCTGGGCCGTTTGCCATTTGGAAAGACCACGGAGAAAGCAAACCGTTCCCTGTCCTCAGGATGCAAAGGTATTGAAAAGAAACAGTCTTTAATGTCCAAAACTGCACATGGCTGTCCTTCAGGGATGGCTGAGTTCATAGGTAACAGTGTCTGAACTGGACCTATGGGTCTGATTGTTTTGTTCACTTCCCTCAGGTCGTGGACTAGGCGATACCCCTCTCCAGACCTTTTGGGAATTACAAACACAGGAGTGTTCCATGGGCTTGTGGAGGGTTCTATGTGACCCTTTTGCAGTTCCCGTTCAACCAGTTCCAGCAATGCTGCTACTCGAGGCTCTGAGAGGGGCCACTGCTCAACCCAGACGGGGTCTGAGGATTTCCAAGTCAATTTGATCGGGAGCAATGGGTGTGCAGCAGTGGCCCTTATCATAAATTTGTGATTCTGACTCCCAGCAAAGCTAGAACATCCCTTCCTATCAAGGGTGGAGAGTTTTGCAAAATGTAGGGATAAATTGCGACGGTTTGTTCTGGTCCCTTTTTTGTGTGAAGTGTTATGGCTACTAGTTGGGTGCTTTTCCAAGCTCTGGATTGTCCCCCCACCCCATTCACAGGAGGGACTTCCCTGGCTTGCCAATGCCTGGGCCAATTTGATTGAGGGATGATCGTGCAATCTGATCCTGTGTCTGCCAAAAACTGAAGCCCTAGAACATGAGGGTCTCGACTGCCATAGAGCTGGCATTTTCCCCAAACCCTCATGGGCTCTTTCCCTACTTTCATGACCAGGGCCACCCAGGGGTTCCGCTCTGGGGCGCCCCCTGCTGACCCTGTGACACTTGCACAGTTTGTGGTGGTGGGGGTTGTGTAATTGTTACTGATGGTGCTGTACCGCTCTGCCACTGAATGGTTGGTGGGGATGTAATGCTGACTGGGTCCTGTATATATATGGGGTATGAAGGCCCCCCACCCCACTGGGTGTTGGGAAAAATGGGCCATCTCACAGTGGGAGGAAGCTGAATTTGGCCCGCCTGCCTCCTCCCCTTTCCGTTTCCCCGGGGCTTGGATCGGCATTCCCTGGCTAAGTGACCCTTTTTTCCACAGCTCCAGCAGGTTGGCTTCTGACGCTGTTGGGTCGGGGGTGCTACCACAGGCTGCTGTGCTGGCTGAGGACAGCTTTCTGCCAGATGACCTGTTTGGCCACACTTCAGGCATGCTATTGCATTGGTTATGGTATGGATGGTTGCCTGCATTGGGATTAGTTGTTCTTCTTTGGCTACATGCTTGATCATGTCAGCCAGACTGGCTCCCACTGGCAGAGAACGCAGGATGTCTTTGGTGACAGTATTGCACTGTTGTTTTAAACAGTCTGTCACCACAGGTCCCTTTGCCGCCTCAGGCAGAGTAGATGAATCGATTGCAGCCTGCAAGCGATCTACAAAAGTCGTGAACTTCTCACTCTCCCCCTGCTTGATGGTGGACCAAGGCGTGGCATGATCTACCACCCTTGAAGCTAATTTAATAGCTTCTCGGGCCGCCCTAGTCGTGGCTCTGACCTCCTCTGCTGTGAGGCGTGCTGCCTGATCTTGTGGTGTTGCCACATCGTCATGTTTGCCCAGAAGCCTGGAGAGGGTAGAGCCATGTAGGGACTGTCCCTGCCCTGAGGCTTGGGCCAACGCAGCTGTGCACTGATCAGACCATTCCTGCTGAAATAGAATCAACCCTGCCCCATCAAAAAACATGCGAGTTATCTGTGAAATATCAAAAGGCAACAAATCATCATTGCTGAAAAGCCCATCTATTAACGTAGATACTACAGCTGAACCCATCCCCTTTTCTTGAATTGCTTTCACCACTGCTTGTATTTCTTTTGTATTTAAAGGTGTGTAAGTCCTTCTCTGATTTTGTCTCACCCCTGTCACCCTAACTGGAAATGCATGGATGGCTGCCGCTGGTTTCCATTCAGCACAAGCTATCTTTATTTTGCCCCAATCTGTGAGTTTATGTTGTGTTTGTTCCCCTGTATTATAAAAAGCTTTGTTTGATTTGGGTAAAAAACCCATGGGTTCTATTGTCTCCGTTTCGGAATCCGAGCCGGTCCCTGAGCTATCTGTGAGGCTGTCTGATGAGTTGTAGCTCCCCTCCGTGTCGGAAGCTGAGTGCTGATACATTTCCGGCCGGCTGTGCCTTTTTGCTCGGCTCCGCCCTCGCTCCGCCTTTCGGGGGTGGCTTTGGGCGGACCCTCGGGTCCGTCCCCGTTCCGCCTCCCGGGTCCGGCCCCTCCCCCCTTCCCGGGGGTGGCGCCGCCACGTCTCCTGTGGGCAGTCCCGTTCCCACCCCCAGGGCTCGCCGCGCCCCCCCCACGGGGGGGTGTCTCCTCCGAAAAACGCCATTGGGGGGGGTTTCCGACCTCGCTCGCCCCCCCATTCGCTCTCCCACGCGTGCGCAGTGCAGATCGGCTCGCCCGAGCTTCCCTGCCGCGCGTGCGCCTCTGCGGGGGTTTTCATTTCCGGTTTTCCCATGCCTCGTGGCGAAGGGCCCCCCCCCCGTTCCCAGTCACGTCCGGTCTGCTGGAGGTAGGGGGGAGGGGGGGGCCGCGTCGCCCTCTCGGCATTTTTCTCTGCGTTTCTCGCTTCCCACGCCAGCTTCTCCCACAGGGTTCGCGTCTCCCCCGGCTCCCGCCGCTCCGATTCGGCGGCCGGGCGATGCGCGTTCGCTTCCGCCGGCTCTGAAAAGCGGGCGGGACTCCGCTCGCTCGGCAGCACTCCCGGAACCGGCGAATCGGCGTTCCGCGCGGTCGGCGGCGGTGCCGCCGATTCCGGCTGTCCGCCGGTTCCCCGCCGGGTGTACTGCGGCGATTCCCGACCCCGCAGCTCCCCGTCGCTGTCGGCACGCTGCGACAGCCCGGCGCCGTCGGGTACGGGCGGGTCCCGCGGATAAAAGCGGCGGGGGGGTGAAGGGGAACCCGCGCCTCTTTCGGGAGGCTCTGGGGGGTTCTTTGGGTCCGGGGGTTTGCCCGGCGGGGTCCGAGAGTCCCCCCCACAGCCTGGGAGGTCCGGGGGTGGGCTCCAACGGGGGGAGCGCCCGTCCCCTCCCCGCATGTCCCCACCGGCAGGCTGGCCGTCCCTGGGGGCTCCCGCGGCTTCCAACCCTCTTTCCCCTGGCTGTGTTCCAGCAAATAAACAGGTTTTAATTGCTACCCAGGTCTCTTGTTCTTCCCTTGCTTTTTTCAAGGCAGCCTCCAGATTTCCCCAAGCTTTGAGATTCTTTCCACTGCCGGTAACTTTTGCATCCTCTGCCAAAGCGGCAGTATAACTCTCCCACCTTTCTACATTTAATATATCTATAGGCCTTTGGATCGTGCCCAAATTTATAAGCCTTGCAATAGCAAGATATAAATTCTTTTGTTCACAGCGTATTCCCCATTGTCTTTTTAAAAGTTTCACTACCTGCGCCAGGGTTTCCATGGTCTCGCTGATACTCCGGGGGTGTCCCCCCTTCGCAGTGGATCGGGTCCAGCCGCCACCGCCGCCGCCTCCTTTCCAGGCGTATCCCGTTTTCCCCTAGGTCCTTTTCCCGGGTTTTTTCGGCACCAAAATGTTGCGTTTTTTATCCACAACCCTGGTGGCCTGGTGTCTTGGATAAGGCGACACGGCGAACACAAGCTTGGTGTGTCGCTCGGACATTAACTCGCTACACCATTATGGCAGACGGTTAAAATGCGTTTATTAACGGTTACATGCAGTTTAAATACTCTTTGGTTCACCCCCTTATCGGGGGTCTTGCTACATTTCCAAAAAAGGAGATGAACAGAAAGGAGAGAAGGTGACTGGTCACTGGGGGATTGCTTATCTTTAAATTCTTTCCCTCTCTCGTAACATCCCGAGGATCTTCCGCTTCGCCTGTCCCTCTCCAGTCCAGCCTACCCGTATCTCCCCCACACTGTCAGCAACATCCCACCATGCCTGGCTCATAGTGCCCCCCTGAGGAACCTTTGGACAGTCCCAGCTGCTGCAGCTCACTTGACAGACTCACTGTCTACACTGTGCTTGGCTGCACTGGAGAGGATGAAGCTGAGGACAGCAATGATCACCTTCACATCCCCCGACTCTGCAGATGGGAGGGAGGGTGAGCTCTGTCACCTTGGGAAGGCATCCCCAGACACATTGCTGCCCATCCCTGGAGCATGGCTCCATCAGGAGATCATGGTAAGGACAGCAGTGCTCACCAAACTTTGCATCTAAGGTCAACTTCAGGATCTTGTCATACTGTGGGAGAGCAGGGCATCACGATAAACACCAGCTAACACACTCACTGCCAGTGTTAACACTAACAATTCTTACTTAAATATTAATACTAATAATACTCACTATGCATATTATTACTACTAGTAGAGGCCGGTAGCATTCTTAACACTGAAGCTTGCATGAAGAACACCAGATTAATTAATGTTGCCAATTATGCCATTGTAGTGTTGAAACACTTGGCCTCCACTGCGGTAGCCCCATACTTACCTGGCATCCCCAGCAGGTCCCACAGCACCTGGGTGCAGATCAGCTTCAGCTTCACCGAGAACTGCAGGGGAGAAGGTGGGTGAGCAGCGAGCCCGCAGCAGGCGGGGGGCAGGCACTTGAGTATTTTGGCAAGGGTGCTGATCTCAGCCAGCACCCAGTCGGGGCAGTCCAAGTCCCCGCAGAAGCGGAACCACAGCGGGTTTCTGTGTCTGTTCTTCTGATATCATCTTTAAGTTTTCTGTTTACACTGGTATATTTCTCTTGCAGAGCTACTGTATTACTTTCTAGATTCCAGATAGTAGTCTTTTTCTTTTAGTTCTTCTTCTAACTCTTTCATCCTGTCATCTTTAGTCCTAAAAGCCTCCAATAGGCATTCAAACCCCCTTTTTTCTCTCTCATAGCTGGCAACTTTCTCCTGCACTCTATCAAAATCTCTATACCTACACCTATAGAATATTGACAATGTGAATAGCTTTACAGCTTTATAAAAGAACACACAAGAATAAACTAAAGGCTATATATTAGAATATTACAAAATCAACAGCTATATAAATCTATCAATAGCTATACAACTGTAACAACAACAATACAAGTCCCTAAAGTAACATGCAAGGATAAGATAGAGTCTATATGTTCCCATCACCCACACATTTCTGCTTATTCAATTCTAGATGCAGCTGCAAAAATTTATGTGCAGGGTGATGGGAAAATATTTTTCCTGGGAACTCTATCATGGCCATTTGTAAAACAGAACTATTGGCCACACACCAGTCCCAATAGTCAGAGGTCAAGGGCACAGTCACAATAGCTGGCTCTCGCCCTGATAACTGGACACATCGTTGTCTGGCTTTACAAATTACATGAGCAACCGATTCTAAGTGAGTGGCAACTGTCTTTCTGTGCTGATATGATAGAAATACCCATTCTAAAAAATGTAAAGGGTCTTGCCAACTGTCATGCTGTTGGGCTATGAGGAATCACAGGTGTGGTGATTTGAAAAACCATCAGGCACGGAAGTAATTCTTCCTGTAAATAACATTACAGGTTCCTCTGTGCTTGGCAGAGCCAATTGCTGGCTGGCTTTAAGAACTGATACACCAATTAACCAATTAGAGAAGCTAGAACGGTCCCTATGAATATCATATTTAAGAAAGAAGAAACTGCAAAAAGCTCCCTCTTACTTCCTAAGACTGCAGAAGAACAGAGGCTCCCTCTCCCCTCCCCCCTCTTTGGTAAGGTCTAGCCGGGCCCCCGCGCCAGGCTCTGCTTCACTGTTGGCCTGGGCCCGAGCCGTGCTGGGCCAGGCTGGGCCGAGCAGCCGAGCCATCCTGCCAGGGGCTGTTCCAGCGCCATGGGGCACTATGCAGTTGAGACCAGTGGGCAGCTCTGCAGTCTGTGCCGCAGAGGTGATCCCGTGGCTGGAATTGAGAGCAGCCACAGCCAGAGAACAACCATGCAACTGGAGCAGCCGCTGCCATCCTGGCCCAGCCCTGAGATCCTGACTGCTCCTGCCGCCGCTTGGTTCTCGCGCAACCTCCCCAGCGCGGCAGCCAAAATCATGCTACTAAAAAGATATCTTGGTGCCGCGAGTAAGTATGGAGCTGAAATCAACATCACGAGCAGCTCCACGGCCGCTGCCCGGTAGAAATCCTGTAACCAACAGCGAGAGACAATTTCCTGATACAGGGCCCAGACAAGATTAACTCTTTCAGCGCTGTAAAATTCCACTTAAGAACAGATAAACCTGCAGATGCCAATCTTCTCCTGAGTCAGAGAAAAGGAAAGATAAAGGCACATGAGGAAAACAACATGGAGGCACCAAGGTCAGTGAAGAAGGAAAAGCCGAAACCCAGAAGGAGAAAGAGGAGATGCTCCTAGCCTCAAAACTGAAATTCTTTTTTAAGCTGTAGTGATAGACTATGATACACCAGACTATTTTCCCTATAATTCATAAAATGCATGGAGGGATGTAGCATTCAAACTGCAGCCCATGAGCAAAGGCACCTGTGCTGAAGCGAGTAGATGCTGAAGTAACTCTGATCTAATAAGAAGCTTGAACAGAGAGAGAGAAGAGAATCTTTGCTCCAGAAATAGAAGAAGAGAACCTTTGCTCCCAGAGACAGAAGAAGAGAACCTTTGCTTCTATACTAGAACAGCTCATCCTTAACATTGCACCCCATAAGCTGACATGACCCACGAAAAAGCAGTTGTGGGAAAGCTGCAAGCTGTGGGAGGGACTTTCATGAATGCAAACAGATTTTTACTGGGCGGACTGTTTCGCTGTGAAATTAAAGCCATGAGAGAGCTGTTTCTTGTGGAAAAGTCTCCATGGCATGGCAGGAGAAACTCCTCTCCCTAAGTGAACTGAAGAAAAGATTTATTTTTAGAAATAGTAAACTGACTTAAAATCCCAAGTTTTGTCTCTTTACGTTGTTGGTGAGAAAGGAAAGAGAGGCTGGGGGGAGGAAAAGTGTTCTAAAGGTTTATTTTGCTTCTTACCATTCTTCTTTTAGTTCTTTTAATAAATTGTTCTTTATACCCTTTAACGTTTTGAGCCTGCTTTGCCCTTTTCCTAATCCTTACCTCACAGCAGAAAATGAATAAATAATTTTAGTGGGTGCTCTGGCATTTGGCCAGACTCAACTCACTACACCAGGTCTAGTGCCTGGAGCACCTCCTCCCCCTCCTTCTTCACTGACATTGGTGTCTGCATAGTTGTTCCTCTCACATGTTCTCAGCCCACTCTTCTCTGGCCACAATTACGCCTGCACAATAACCTTTTTTTTCCTTCTTCCTAAATATGTTATCACCAAGGCATTACCACCATTTCTAATTGATCCAGCCTTGGCTAGTGGCACATCCGTCTTTGAAGCTGCCAGGGATTGGCTCTGCTGGACATGGTGGAAGCTTCTAGTAGCTTCTCACAGAAGCCATCCCTGTAGCCCCCAGCTACCAAAACAAGGTCATGCAAAACCAATACACAGGGCTATCCCAACTGGCAAATCCTCTGGTGTTAACTAACCAAGTGATGCCTTAGCTTTTATATTTTCAGATTCTGTGCTACCTAGGGATGTAGCCTCGTATTAGGAGCCATACTAAGCTCCCTCTACGGAGCAGTTAGACAAAACAAATCCAAACAAATCCATTTCTGCTGGAAGACCAAGGACAACTTTCAGCCCAAGAACACAAACAACGATGGACTGAGGGGTGGAACAAGAAGGATGGGACCTCGCGGCCTGGGGCTGTAATTGGACAATTGGACCCCAATATGCAAATAGACCTAAACTTATAAAATGGCAAAATCTTGTGACTGGGTGGCCATCTTTGTAACCACTCTCAGCCCACCTGGGGTGCAGCCTTGCTTGGGCTTCTGTGATGCCCAGGGTGGATCTTGGAGACCTCTTAATAAATACCAACTTTATTCTCTAGTTTTGCTTAGCCTCTGTTTCAGGTTAGCCTTCCCAAGGCAACACAAGTGGCCTTTGTTTAATGTATATCCCAATGTTTGAAGGTCCCACCATCCACTGCCCCCAGTGGAGCCTTCAAAAACTGATTGTATCCCTGCATTTTTCTGGCACCCGATGCATGATAGTGGATGTGATATATGCACTCAGTGCCATGTTCTTTAGTCCAGGTGAGTATGAGGTTGTTTTGGAAATGAATCCTGTTGTGTGACTCAATTTTTTTCAGAGTACCATGTCAACATAAGACTTACTTTTCAAGGCACAGAATAGTTTTCCGGGCAGTGGCCCATAATGTTTTATGCACATTTTGCAGGGGTGGTCCATAGACTAAGGGAATGATATCTGGTTTTATATCTATCAAAATAAATAGGCAAGGTCATAGAATACTGGAAAGTGTGGAACCTGGCATGATGCAGATGGTATCAAATAGGCTGTGGATATTGCCTTGGTTTCAGCTGTGATAGAGTTAATATTTTCTCAGTAGCTGGTTGTCCTAGGTCACAATGTAAGTTGTGCCCAAATTATGTAATCTATCACCATCTTCATGAGCTGTTGAAAGCAGGTGGGGCAGTGTTTCCCTTGCCCCCCTCCCTCCAGACTATCTTCTGTTAATGGGCCCATCAATGCCTTGCCACATGACTCATAGATAACTCCCTCTGGGAGCTATCTCTGTTTAATGGGCCATCAACGACCTACTGCATGACTCATAGAATGATATCATCCCATTGTGAGATGCTCCACCCAGGGAGAGGAGACAAGCATTCCCACCTGGATATAATCTGGGGTTTGGGACTGGACAGGGAGCCCTTACCCACTGGGTTCACAGAGGACAAGAACTACTAGACCTTTCTACAGGATCACTGCTTCAACAAGACCATTTCATCTGGACTGCTACCACCATCCGAACTAACAGGGTGTCAGGTGGTATTCTGACTCTGTCAGTGGTGTTTTGTACTATTGAAATTATTTTATTTTACCTTTTTTTTGGTTTTTTTTTTTTCTTTTCCTCTTATTAAATTGTATTTCTGACTTGGAGTCTCTCACTGGTTTTGCTTTCAAACCAGTACACTGGTACTGATGCCTTAAGTTTTAGCTTTCATGTTTTTCAGATTCTGTGCTGCCTAGATGTGTAGTTCTGAGCCTCATATTAAATGTTAGTAAGCTCTCTTCACAGACTAGGTAGACAAAACAAATCCTTTTCCAGATGGAGACCAAGGACAAGTGTTACAAGTTATCAGGCCCAAAAGCATAAACAACGGTGGACTGAAGAGAGAGAAGAAGGATGGGACTTCATAATCTGAAGCTGTAATTGGACAATTAAACCCAATATGCAAATGGACCAAAACTTATAAAAGTTTGAGACCTCATGACCAGTCGTCCATTTTGTGACCATTTTGGGTCTATCTTGGGTATAGCCCTGGCCAGGCTGTTGTACTGCCCAAGGTGTGTCCATAAAGGTCTGTTAATAAATACCTACTTTATTCTCTTAGCTCTGTCTAGACTCTGCTCCAGGTCAGCCTTCCTAAGGCATCAGTTCAGTGCTGTGTTTTGGATTTTGTATGAGAATAATGTTGATAACACATTGATGTTTTGGTTGTTGCTAAGTAGTGCTAAGTAGTGCTTATCCAAGTCAAGGACTTTTCAGTGTCCCATGCTCTGCCAGTGAGGAGGTACACAAAAAGTTGTGAAGAAGCATAGCTGGGACAGATGACCTGAACTGGCCAAAGGGATATTCCACACTATAAAATGTCATGCCTAGTATATAAGCTATGGGAGTTACCCAGAAGGGGGGATGACTGTGGTTCGGGGAGGGAGTTTAACAATCACTGGTGCTACAGGCTGTGAAAAGAGTGCCTGGAAAGCTGCCTGGCAGAAAAGGACCTGGGGATGCTGGTTTACAGTTGGCTGAACATGAACCAGCAGTGTGCCCAAGGCATCCTGGCTTGTATCAGAAATAGTGTGGTCGGCAGGACTAGGGAAGTGATTGTCCCTCTGTATTGGGTCTGGCTGAGCTGGAGTTCATTTGTTCTTTGCCCCCATCAGATCAAGGACCTGAGACAGCAGCACCAACACCAGTGGAATCCAGCAGATGGCAGGAGGCAGTGAATATCAGCATTGACCACACATGCCAGCAATTCCCATCTGCCACTAGAACTGCTTCATAAGCTTCTACCTTCCCAGATTTTTTTGTTCTGGGGGAAGGCTGAGTAGAGGGGGGTTGTCCACCATTTCCATTTTGACTCCTTGATCACGTGGTCACCTGTGGAGGCCACCATCTTGGAGAAGGGGTCACTGCCATTTTGAGTTTCTCTTTGTCCCTGGGGAGTCCATGAGATTTCAGCAACTTTGCAACTAGTGACTGTTACTGGGGGGTTTTTTGCCTATTGCTAGTTTGGTTTTTTAGTAAATTGTTATTTTTTCTCTTATATCTACTCTTACTTGTTTCTCCTTCTTGGTGGAAAGGGATTGATTAAGACTATAAAGGGAGGTTATTCATTTTAGCATGTCCACCTCTGAAAATTGTCTTAAGACAGAGCTATGGGATATGGGGTTATATTTGTTAAGGTTGTTAAGGCTTATGTTTACCAGAAGGTAAAATTGTTTTTCAAAACAAACTGTGCACTTCTTTCCCTATTTCGCTCTCAGAATCAGTCTTAAAGGTACAGAACACAATGTACAGAACAGACGATTGGGGATACAAGCATCATAAAGTCAACCTAGGACACCCTGTTGGAAAGGCACAGCTGCAGGATGAATGGGTTAGAAGCCAGCTGGGGGATGAGAGATAGTTATGACTCGTGGACAGAAAACTGCAGCTGAGCCAGCCAATGGGTGTTCTTTTTCTGTTAAGTTTGGGTTTTGTCTGGTTGAGACTAAAGGTATAAAAGGGGAGTGACTTCTACAATAAAATGATTTCCTTTGCATGCACAAGGGGGTCCGTGTCTTTGTTCCTCCATTGCTACACAGAGCAACCACTGGTGAAGCCCTGCTTCCTGGGAAGTGGCTGGATATCACGTGCTGAAGAAAAGTAGAGAATAAAATCTTTTCCTTTTTCTCTTTGCTTGTGCACATGCAACCTTTTGCTTTTGCTTTACTAAACTGCCTAATCTCAACCTATGAGTTCTTTTCCACATTATTTTCTCTCCCCTGTCCAGCTGAGAAGGGGAAATGATAGAGTAGCTTGATGGCCACCTGGCATCCAACCAAGGGCAACACATCACATCCTCCTGTGCTAGGTACTGGTGAGGCCACACCTAGAATACTATGTTCAGTTTCAGGCCCCTCACTACAAGAAAGAGATTGAGGTGCTGGAGTGCGTTCAAAGAAGGGCAACAAAGCTGGTGAAAGCACTAGAGCACAAGTCTTAGGAGGATCAGCTGAGGGAACTGGGTTTGTTTAACCTGGAGAAAAGAAGGCTCAGGGGGACCTTCTCACTCTCTACAACTACCTGAAAGGTAGCCAAGGTAATGAGCAACAAAAAAGAGGAAATGGCCTCAAGTTGTGCCAGGGAAGGTTTAGATTAAATATTAGGAAAAATTTCTTCACTCAAAGGGTGGTCAGGCATTGAAACAAGCTGCCTGGGTGTCCTGGTTGCAGCGAGGGTAGAGTTAATTTCTTCTCAGTAGCTCTTACAGTGCTGTGTTTTGGATTCAGAATGAGAATGGTGTTGATAACACACTGATGTTTTGGGGTTTTGCTAAGTCGTGTTTATCCTCAGTGAAAGACTGGGTTTTTTCCTTGTCTCATGCTCTGCCAGTAAGGAGGCTCATCAAAAAACTGGGAGAGAGCATAGCTGGAACAGGTGCCCTGAACTGACCAAAGGGATATTCCACACCACAGAACATCATATCCAGTATATACACTGGAGAGAGCTATTCATAAGGGTGGCTGATCTGGGTTCAGGAAGGGGGGGGGGTCTGTTGTCGGTCAGTGGGTGGTAAGCAATTGCACTGTGCATCACTTGTTTTATTATAATTATTATTATTATCAATATTGTTATTATTTACTATTATTACTATATTTTACTTTATTTTCAATTATTAAACTGTTCTTGTTTAAACCTAAAAGTTTTACATTGATTCTCCTCCCCATTCTACCAGGATGTAGGGGGGAGAAGGGGAGGGTTGAGCAAGTGACTACATGGTGCTTAATTTCCAGCTGGGCTTAAACCACAACAGTCCTTTTTGGCACCCAATGTGAGGCACAAAGGGGTTAGATAAGGACAGATCTGACCAGAGTGTGTTAAAAGAAAAGTGTTATAAATATTTATTGTATTGGTTTAAGAGACCCTAGTTACAATGTGGATTTATTTGCGCTCATATTTGTGGTGTTTTGTGTCTATTATACTGGTAATACCTTACTTGCAGTACATGTTCTCTGTTCTGTATTTCATAGTATGGGATTATGTACTTGTCGTCATGTGCCTGTCACAAGGCACTTTGCGGAGGCATGACACAACCCCTGGGGTCCTAGAGTCCCTAACAGTTGTCACTGGGTCAGGGTATAAGGAACGAAGTGGGCTTCACTTGCAGTCCGAGATTTCTTTATTACCATGCAACATAACTCGAGGCAGTGCAGAGGGGAAGACGGGGGAACAATGCCAGGACCATGGGTTTTAAGGGGCACAATCAGGGAGGGGTTTAGGGTCATGAGGCCAGTAGGGAGAGGACTGAGGAGGGACACAAACTGAAGTTTACAAAACATAAAACCAATGAGAAAGCTACTGTGATGAGATTTGTATGAACAGACCAATGGAGCCTCGAGGAATAGGGAATTCCCCAAGAGGCAGTCCAGGCAGAGGCTGGGACCAGGAAAGATTGGCAGGGAACATTCAGGAATAGGTGTAGGTATCAGGGAAAACAACAACCCAGGCTAAACCACCACCCCGGGGAGGGGGAAGAGGAATAAACCATAGGGAATTAAACATAAATGACACACCACAACATGTACTGTTTTTGCCCGGCCTGGTTTTTGGATGCAGGGGAGGGGCACAGAGGTGGCTTTGTGAGAAGCTGCTAGAAGCTTCCACCATGTCCTCCAGAGCCAATCCCTGATGGCTCTGAAGATAAATGTGCTACTGGCCAAGATTGGGTCAATAAGAAATGGTGGTAATGCCTCTGTGATAACATATTTAAGAAGAAATCAAAATAGAAGTTGTGGCCCAGTTTCAATTGTGAGAGATCCACCCACAGCCTGTGGAGGAATGCCATGCCGGAGCACATGGATGCCTACAGGAAGCTGTGACCCTGTGGGAGACCCATGGAAAGAGGGGCCCTCCTCCTAGGTTGGAGCAGCCTGTCCTTGGAGGACTGCACCCCATGGAAGACTGACCCACGCTGCAGCAATTTGAGGGGGACTATTGCCTGTAGGATGGACTCACATTGCAGCAGATCACAGAGAACTGCTCCCCATGAGATGGACCCATGTAAGAGAAGTTCCTGGATGTAGCAATGTATTTGCACAACTTAGGCCATTCTTTGTACCAGCCAAACTATAGATAACAAGCCACCTGCAGTCTTGTTTACAAGGTTCTCAGGAATTTATCAAGGTTACTGAGACAACAACAGGACTGAAAAATAGAATGAAGAGCCTGGGAACTTGCTTGAAAAAAATGCAAAACCTAGATAGAGGACACATGGTGTGATGATGGACGCTTGACCAATTAAGTGCCCTGAAGGATGTGTGCCCGCCTGATGGACAAGTGGCTGAGCAATCAACAGACACCTGCACGAGTGTACAGTAGAGGTAGAAACTATAACTGGAGTTTTATGTAAACAATAAATGGCTTCTGTTGAAATCATATTGGTTCTATTATTCACTTGCCCATTTCACTCTGCATATTGGTGATGCTGACGTTCGGATGAGCACAGGACACTGATGCAAACTTTGATGGGAATGAAGGGGGTGCATGGGGAAGAAGGCAGGGGGCCCAGCCTACAGCATCCACAGCGGGCCACGGGGCTGGGGAGCCACAAGGCTCCACTCGGAGTATGGAAACACTAAGCCTTCCAAGGAAACCCTCTGGAGAAGAAAAAACTTCTAATTGCTGCAGCGGGTTTCACCGAATATAAACAGGTAAGGAGCAGGAGCTGGAGGAGATGGAGGAGGCTTTGTCTAAGGAAGAGGAAGCTACTTTAGGTCTCCTCCAAATAATTCTTTCAAAGAAAGGGGATAAATATGACCAGGAGGTCTTAAAGAAGTTATAGAAATGGGGCCGAGATGGAGGATTTTTTGCCACCCCCAGAAGTGTATTCGATACTCTCGAATGGGATAGATTGGGGTTGGAACTTTGGCAGGAAGTTAGTAGTGGGGATAAAGGCATAAAAGGACTGTGCATAATGTGGAAGATTGCTATCACAGCTCTGAAGCAGTTAAAGGCAGAAAAAACAGGAGCGGTGGGAGCGGTTGCCTCGTTAGAGCCGGAGGACCCTGCAGTCTTGTTTCCAACCTTTTCCTGAGAGCTCTTTGGGGCGACGACTTTGTTGTGCCATCTCTACCTTCTGCCAGTCTCACAGGCTCCGCAGGCGACTTATAGTGTTAACAATGCCCAGCAACAGCCAGTGCTGCCCTCACAACCCCGTAGAACCTGAGTGTGAAAAATGAGGTTCACTTTCTTAGAAAAATTTTAGAAGTTTAATAAAAATTAAAAAGAAAATAGACAATTAGGAGAGACAAAAGCAAAATACAGTATCTCGGCCGAGGCAGCCTGGCACGGAGCCAGCCAGCACACTGCTAACAAAGAGTTTGTTCCTTAAAAGTATCAGCCTGTTGCATATTTAAAAATTCACATGCATGATTCAAACATTCCTTTTGAGTATGAATTTCTTTGTTTAGTTTCAACTTCCCCCCCAACCATTTTATCCTGTAGACCCGTCTGCGGGTGGCTCCATTCCATCTGATAGCACACGTCCCATAAATTCTTCTCCTGGGGTTCTGGTCATTTTCATTTGGACAAGATACTTGATAACAGAAGTTTAATAGCTGTTTTGGTCAGCAATCTTCATGCAGGAAAACAAAAACCTCAGTCTTCTACTTCTAACACTAAGTTACAATCATAAAAAGTATACATTCATCACATTTCTAACTTCTATTAATAAAAGAAAATACAGTACAATCTTCCCACATTATACATACTGTATCCATTTTAATATTTGTGAAAAGCAAACAATATACTATGCATTTATAACACTGAGAAAATGTAGGTGGATGAGCCCCCATCCACCCCGCCAGCGGGACCCCCTGTGGGAGGTCCGATGCATGGTCCCCATGACTTACCAGCAGCATTGGGGGGCTCTGTTAGCAAGCCACCAGCCCGCCCACCTGAGCCACCAGCCCGCTCGCCACCTTACTCAGAAGGGCTTGAGAACACCGAGCAGTCAAATGCAGCTCAGCTCGAGCATTCAGATGCAGATCAACAGCAGCGCTTTGAGGAGGAGGAGAGATGGCAGGAGCAGAAAGAGTTAGCCGAGCTCACAGCCCTGATTGATAGGCAGAGGGAAGAGAGGCAGAGAGCCAGATCGTTTCTCTGGGGGAAGGAAGACGGGATGACGACTCTGTTGGTGGTGCCACCTACTGAGGTCCCGATCCTGACCAAGGCGGCTATGAGGATCGGCGAGATCGGTTCGCTGGAGACCGTAACCCCGAGAGCGAGATAGTACCGCAGGCGGAAGACAGATGGAGGTCGCAGGAGCCAGATTTCGATTGGCACTTCGGAATGCGAAGAATAACAGATCCCTTTGTAAACCGACCTGATGGCCAAGAGTGCGAACGGCTGAGGGAGGAGGACAGGGGTCCCGACCAGCTGAGGGGAAGCCTTAGACCAGACTATCCGAGCCACTCAGGTTCCAGTGATTATCCTGATCACGTTTGGAAGTGGCAAGGAATTATCTGAGATGCTGAGTGAGGGTGAATTTGTTCCACATGCTTTCCCAGTTATTGCTGCCCCCAGGGACCCGACTCAATATCAGTGGGCACCACTTGATTGGAAGATTGCCTGAAAGGGGCAGAAAGCGGTAATGTAATATGGCTTAACTAACCCTTATGTGCAGTCACTGTTAGACCATATATTTTTGAGCGGTTTGCTAGTCCCTTTTGACTGCAAAAAGCTGGAAGATGCCTTTTTGAAACACATGCAGAAACTCTTGTGGCTAGTGGATTTGGAACAGAGTGGACACTGCAGTTGCAGAGAATCTCTCACTCCCCCAGGGAGACCCCAGATTGTTTGTGACCACAGACATTCTGCTGGGGAAGGGGGCTTATGTGGACCCCCAAGAGCAATCCAAGCTCGATGTTGCAATTTTACAGCAGTCTCAAAAGTTGGCGAGAGAGGCATTTTGGGCTGTCCCATACATGGGGCTTCTGAAGCTGTCTTAAGTTACTATCAGGCAAGAACCGAAACAGACCTTTATGAGTTTCCTAGACCGTCTCAGAGATGCACTTGACCGGGTTGCTGGTATGACCTCAGAGGTTAAGGTTGCTATAGGGAAGCAGCTAGCAGTGGAAAACGCAAACCCTGTATGCAAGAAAATTATATATTCACTGCCATGCTCGGCAACGTAGGTAGACATGATAGAGGCATGCTCCCAGGTTGGAACCACAGAAGGGAAGAATGTATGTTTGGCAGAAGCGATGGCGGTGGCTTTGAAGCCTTTAGTTCAGCAAGGCAAGGGTGGCAGCATTAAGTGTTTTCGATGTGGAAAGACCAGTCACAAGAAAAGCCAGTGTAGGGCTACGAAGGAAAGTAAGGTGACAGCGACATCTACTGGCACCTCAGAAACCTGCAGCAGATGTGACAAGTCTGGGCACACAGCCAGTGAATGCAGATCTCGACGCAAGAAGGACAGAACCCCCTTGGGAAACCTGAAGCAGAGTGCGATGGGGGACTCGCCACAACACAAATGCACCCTCAAGGCCACAGTCGGGCAGCTGCCTGGACCATCTCATCTCCACCACGTCAGGAAGTGCCGGAGTGAATCTTCAAACAGCAGTAGACATCTATCTGAATGATACTGCTGTGCAAGTTGTTCCATCCATGGCAAATGGACCCTTGGGGCATGGACTCAGTGCCCTGCTGATAGGAAGATCATCCACATCAAAGCAAGGCATCTTTGTTTTGTCTGGACTAAATGATGCAGACTATGTGGGTAATACTGGTATCATGGTACAGACATTGACCCCACCAGTGCATATTCCAAAAGGCACTAGACTGGCCCAGCTAATTCCTTTTAGGGCTCAAGTTCCTAGGCAAGGGGATAGATTGAGTGGGGATGGAGGTTTTGAGTCAGCAGGTACCCCTCAGGTGATGTTCACAATGCCATTGTCAAAAGATAAACCATTTAAACCTGTTACCTTTCAGCATCCCGGTGGAGAGACCCTGACAGCTAAAGCTGCTTTACTTGATACAGGCGTGGAAGTGACCATCATTCCTTCATTTGGATGGCCTGCTGCATGGCCTCTCACTACCCTGGGAACATTGGTTATGGGGCTGGGGGGTGTGCAGATGACTCGGGTTAGTGAGTCGCTTTTAACAGTGTGGGTTGGTAATGAAGCACATGTTTGTGCCCAGGTAAGACTTTAAGTGATGAACACCATGATCTGACTGCTGGGAAGAGATGCATTGAGCCAGATGGGTTTCTGCCTTACTAATGAGGGTTTTTAGCTGCTGCCATTGAGGGGCGGCCAATCCTGAAATTGAAGTGGTTAACAGAAACACCTATATGGATCAATCAATAGCTGCTGTCCAAGGAAAAGCTTGCCCATGTTACAGAATTGGCTGATGAACAATTGCAGAAGGGGCCCTCTACGAGCCCCTGGAACACACCAGTTTTCACAATTCCAAAGAAATCAAGAAAATGGAGGTTATTACATGACCTTCGAGCCATTAATTCTGTAATGCAGAATATGGGATCCTTGCAGACTGGTCTACCCTCACCAGCAATGTTACCTGTGAATTGGAAATTGTTGATTATTGACATAAAATATTGTTTTTTCACAATTCCTCTACATGAGGACGATAGTGAGAAGTTTGCCTTCTCAGTCCCATCCCTTAATAAGGCAGAACCAGCAAAGAGGTATCAGTGGACTGTTTTAACGCAGGGGATGTGTAACTCACCCATGATGTGTCAACTATATGTTGCTTGGGCACTAGTCCCACTGAGAAAACAGTACCCACAGTGTAGCGGCGCGTTTTCTGTCTTTTTATTTATTGTTAATATTAATTTGTTCTGTAATGGTTTAGTCCATGTTTCCCCTATTCCCTCTCCCAGATGGTTTCCCCCTGCACTTGTTTGTGCAGCACCTGTGCTTGTCAATCTCTGGGAAGGACTCTCCCCTCTTTCTGGAAGGCTCGGGGGAAGTCAGTCCCTGATTGGAACAGGCTGGGAAATCCCCCACCCCTCGTTTCCTATTTGTTGCCTGTGTTCCATCCCCACTCCCCTGATTGGTTTTCCCTCTTGTGTATGCCCCCTTCTCCTGGTCCCTTATAATCAATCACCCCGCCCCTCTTGTTCAGACTTCTGTGGCCCGCCTGCACGATGAGCAGGTGACAATAAACTCCATCTTGCCATGAAGTCTCCTTTTCCTACCTTGGTCGTAGCCTCACCAACAGCTCTCGTGTAGCTCCTGACCCACCGGGGGGTGGTGGCCGGTCCGCCTGCTACTGCCTAACCGGATCTGCAAGGAGTACTTGTAGTGGTCATTACAGAATTCAGATGCCTTACAATGGGCATTATTTAACTTTTCAGGTATTATCAGTATGCAGTTTCCTTCACATAAATTTTTTTCTTTGCATCAACAGGTTGAGGAATTACCTTGGTTATCAAGGCAACCAGTGGAAGGCCTCATGGTTTTCACTGATGCCATCTGGAGAACTTCAAAAGCAGGTCTCATCTGGCAGGAGAATGGTGAAGGGCTCAGTGAAATCCTTGAGGGACCAGGGGACTCTTTACAGGTTCTGGAATTACGTGCTGTAATCAATGTTTGAAAAATGGCCAAATGATCCCATTAACATTGTTTTTGACTTCCTCTATGTTGTAGGTGTTGTCGAACGCATGGAGTGCGCGTTATTGAAGGAGGTCCAAAACAGACGGTTGTGGCAATTCTTTTTGCAGCTGTGACAGTTACTTAATTCTTGTAAACGGGTTTATTTTATTACCCATATACGGAGTCACTCTGGCCTGATGGAAGGTCTGGCCTTGGGAAATGAGAAGGCTGACCAATTGGTGGCACTACTTTGGGCGTCTGCTTCTCCCAACATCGATAAATTTGCTCAGGCTAGGAGGGCTCACGAGTTTTTCCACCAAGGTGCTAAAGTTTTACATGAAAAATTTGGAATACCATTACAGGATGCCCAAGGAATTGTCACAACTTGCCCGCAGTGTCAGGGTATGCTTGGCGGGTTGGGCCCGGGTGTCAACCCTCATGGCCTTGGACCCTTGCAGTTATGGCAGGTTGATGTAACTATCTATGCTTCTTTTGGTCATTTCAAATGCATTCATGTGACTGTAGATACCTTTTCTGCCATGGTTTGGGCTACCCCAATGACAACCAAAGGATCTAGTTTTGTCTTTCAACGCCTGCGAGGCTGTTTTGCTCTAATGGGCTTACCCCAGGAAATTAAAATGGACAATGGGCCAGGGTATGTAGGCCAATGAACCCAAAACTTTTTGGCTTGTTGGGGATTGAAACATAGCACAGGAATTCCAGGTAACTCCACAGGTCAAGCTATCATTGCAAGAACACACCAGGTACTGCTTGTTAAACAAAAAATGGGGGAGGATGGGCTGAGCCCACAGGATAGAGTGATGAAAGCAGTCTATGTTATCAATCATTTGCAGTTAGTAGGTAGTCGTAATGAACCACCTGCATTAACACATTATTCAGGTTTGCAGCAGGATTCTGAATTGGCACAGCACCAACCAAAAGTTTGTTTTAAGAATCCTATGACAAAGCTATGGGAAGGACCTGCAGATCTATTAATGTAGGGGAGGGGTTATGCTTGTGTCATTACAGACAAGGGACCCCAATGGATACCAGCAAAGTGGGTTTGTCCCTGGCTTGAGAAGGACACTGACTCCTAATATCGCTGATGAACCAACAGCCAGCACTACCTGAAAGCATCAGTTGTCCTCGGAACTGTGAATATTTTTTCAATCCCTGGGTGAGGATAGAATGTGTGGCATGTGGATCTAACCAGTGGCATCAGTTTAATGGAGGTAGTTTTCCCAGGTGCTTAGAATGCAGACATCGTCACTCTCAAGAATTTAATACATGGGTGTTGTTATCCCAGGTGACAGGAATATCTGTGAATTCCCCTGAAACCTGTCAGGAGGCATTGAGTCTGAGGCTCGGTGGTATCATAATGAGCTTTGGAGGCTCAAGAGAAAAGAAAAGGAGAAGAGAGTCAAGGCAATTTAGTGTGGAAAGGAAATATTTATCCCTGGAACCTGGGGTGTCAGACCTGATCAGTGGGAACAGACAAAGCATAGGTGGGAGAAGGACAACCAAAGAAGGCAGAATAGGAGAAGGGTGCAAAGAGCAAGAAGTACCGCCAGGTTGGGCTTTTTCCTTAATCTTATAGGGGAAGGGTTTTTTGCCAAGGATAAGGATGAAGAGTAGTTGCAAATTAGAGATGCGGGTTTCTGATTTTTTTTCCCTTGATACTTGTACTATGAGGCAACATCTGTAGTGCAGAAGAAATTAACCCACCAGGATGGCATTGACAGAACGTATGGCTTAATTGGGCCGATGCGACTGGAGTGGATTCCTTTTGCTTATCCTTAGCCATGCCATGAGACCCCTTTCGCACATGTTTAATTGGTGTCCCTTTGAGTAACTTCTATGGTTTCACAAAATGGGTAGGAGTTGCAGAAAGACCATATGTGGGAGCAAATAGATCTAGTGCAGAGGAGCATTGGTGCAACATACCCAATGGGAGGACAAAATTAGACATGTGTAGAAGACTTGAAATTGGACCGAATGGTGAGGGCTTCCAAGCAGGTATGATATCACGATCACTGAATCAGAGTGGGTTAGAGCCTCAAGAGCTGGATCTATTAGGATAGGTACCAGGAAATTATTGTTCCTTTTTTAAACTATTTTCTAGATACAAGATCAACTGATATGAGCAATGTCCTAGTCCCACGTCCCAAAAATAATAGTGTTGTCCTTAATCCCAGTTCTCCTTGGTATTGGGCCCTGACTAAGTATTGCCGCAATTGGACTTATCCTGGAAGTGCTGGTGAGAATGCAACCGTAAGAATGCTTCCACCAGGTGTCTTTTTAATCTGTGGAGATAGGGCATGGCCCGCTCATGGTCCTGAATTTGGTGGACTGTGTTACTCAGGGAAATTAACTATGTTTGCTCCTAGCAAGAGCGAGTTGTTAAATCAGACAATTTGGAGAGCCAGACATAGCAAAAGAGCTAAAAGGGGAGTCTGAAGCTTGGGGACAAATTGTAAAGATAATGTATAGTTTTGGGGCACTCCAGCATGGATACTAGCCTCAATCTTTGCACCAGGTGTTGCTGAAGCTCAAGCCTTGACTACTCTTAACAAGTTGGGTTGTTGGACAGCTAAGCAATTAAATATCATTTCAGCTATTATACATCAGATGCTCATTGACGTAGATCATGTTAGACATGGCATGCTGCAAAACAGAGCTGCCATCGATTTTTTCCTATTAGCTCACGGGCACGGGTGTGAAGATTTTGATGGAACGTGTTGCATGAACCTCTCTGACCATTCTGCATCCATTCACAGGAAGCTCAAGCAGTCACAAGAAAACATGAAGAAGTTGACCGTTAGTGACTGGGATTTGGATGAATGGTTTGAGGGATGGAGACTCACTGGGTGGTTGAGAGATATCACAAAGGGTGCTTTGTTAATATTAGCTTTCATTATACTTTTGCTTTGTATTATTCCATGTATTATAAGACTGGTGACTCGATTGGCAGAAAATGCAGTAAAGAAAGTTTGGCTGGTCCAAGAAAGAGAAGGGGGGATTGTAGCAATGTATTTGCACAACTTAGGCCATTCTTTGTACCAGCCAAACTGTTTATAGATAACAATCCACCTGCAGTCTTATTTTTAGGGTTCTCAGGAATTCATCAAGGTTACTGAGACAACAACAGGACTGAAAAATAGAACGAAGAGCCTGGGAAACTGCCTACAAAAAATGCAAAACCTAAATAGAGGACACATGGCGTGATGATGGACGCTTGACCAATTAAGTGCCCTGAAGGATGTGTGCCTGCCTGATGGACAAATGGCTGAGCCAATCAACAGACACCTGCAAGTGTGTGCAGTAGAGGTAGAAACTATAACTGGAGTTTTATGTAAACAATAAATGGCTTCTGTTAAAATCTTATTGGTTCTATTATTCACTTACCCATTTCACCCTGCACCCAGAGAATTGCCTTCTGTGGGAGGGACCCCATGGTGCAGCAGGGGAACTCCTCTCCCTGAGCAGTGAGAGAAACCACATGTGATGAACTGACCATAACCACCATTCCCTGTCTCCTTGTGCCACTGGGGTAGGAGGTAGAGCTGGGTAGGAGGGAGGGGTGGGGGGAAGGTGTTTTTAATGATCCTATTTTGTTACATGAGGGATCGTTGGTTGGAGACAGAAAACATAACTCGAGTCTTCTTGATCATAAGACAAACAGTCTGTTTTATTGTTCGGAACTCTCTTATATAGGGAGTTCAAAACTCCTGGATCTAGACATTGATTAGTCTGAGTCTTTGTCTTGCCCAGTGTAAGAGTTGGCCCTAGGATCTTCAATTTTGTCTCACGTTTCGTCGTGGAAACTTCAGGGGGCAACAAGGGGCAGACCTCAAGAGCTGATGTAACTGCTACCAGAATTGCCATTTGACCAGGTGTGCTGGTTTCAAACAGATTTGGGAGAAACCCTCCCACGGGGTCCCCCTCCCCTCTCCCAACTGGTTCGGGAAGAAAGACTTCCTGAGAGAGAGGTGGAAAAGACCTGTTTATTACACAGGCAAAACACTCCCCAGCACAATACCCGATGACAAAAGCCTCGGCTGCTTACGGAGGGATAACAAACTTGGAAAAGAGCAAGTGTCCTCTTGAAGATGTTACTGCTGCCCGTCTCCGCTGGTGCTGGGAGGAAAGGGAGTTGTTCTGCAGGGCTGGTCTTGATGGGGGTGGGTCCCCTGTGGAAGCCCCGCGGCGCTTTCCCCGGTCCCCAGTCCGGAGAGATCGGTACAGTTCTGAGGAGAGGGAGAAAAAAAAGAGGAAAAAGGAAAAAAAAACTTCTAGCTATTCTATAGATCTAACTATGCTAGCTCTAAGTTACTACTAACTACTGCTCTCCTGGAGAAAAACAGCTTCTTTTGTCTTGTGAATTCCTCCCCCGCTTCGTCTCAAGGTCCGTCCAAGGAGCAGAGCTTTCCTGGGGAAAAACAAACTGTGCCTCCGCCCCCCTCCCCTTTACACCCAACAGACGATTGAGGGATAAACACATCACCCTAGGACACCAGGTGTGTTTGCTTAGGAACAGAGTTCCCGGACATACATCCTGCTGAAACAATGGTAGTCACAGCATGCTACACTGCCCCTGGATTCAGTACCACCTGTGCCTCAGGTGTAGCAGGACAGCTTGTCCTGTTCACCCCCCCTGCTGCATTGGGCCTTGACTCACGAGATTTCTCCCCCACTCTGGCTGATTGCCTCTTGCCTCGGAAAGAACTATATATTCAGCCTCAGAAGAGACCCCTCTGGAGGACCTCCCCACAGAAGACAAAATCTATCAGCTCCACGAGGGTCCTGTGGCGTCAATCTATTGGCCACAAGCCACGAGGATTGCGAAGGCGGACCTATTGGACAGCTGCGAGGATTCTGTCTCTTTCACTGTGGTAATTATCCTAGCTTTCCTATCTCTTCTTTTCTCTCTTGCTTTCATCTATATTGCTTTCTTTCCTCCATCTCTTTCTCTTGTTATTGCATATCATTTTAGTGGGTATATTAAATAAAGCATATCAGTTTTTGGTGGATATATATTGAATAAAGTATACTGATTTTTTTTTTATTAAACAGCATTTTTTGTCTCCTTTGTACTCTGAGATCTCTACGAATTTAGCTCATTTTGAGCGGGTCGTAACACCCAGCTCCTTGACCAGTGGTATGTCTGCTCTTTGGACTGTCTATGATTGGCTGAGGTCTCTGTATGAGTTCTCTTATTCACCTAGAGACTTGTAGAACAAGCCAGGTGAGCCGAATTGGATTTGTTATGACCAGATTTATCTTGTCTAGCGAATAGATTAGGTGTGACACTATTTTACTTCTCATTATCCTGCTCTGATTTTGTTAGTAATAAATTCAATTCATATCTCCAATTAGAGTCTGTTTTGGCTGTGATGGTATATGATGAGTGATGTCTCCCAGTCCTTATCTCAACTCATGAATCCTACATTAAATATTCTCTCCCCTGTCCAGCTGAAGAGGCGTGAGTAAATAGCTTTGGTGGGTGCCTGACATCCAGCCAATGTCAACCCATGACAGCTTATGATGTGACAGTGTTGCTGGTTGGGATACCAATATGGTGTATATATTCAGTATTACAGGGTCCTCTGTGCTTTTGGAGTCATCTACTGGGAACGATTAATAATCAGACATTTGGTTTTTTTCTCCTCAGAGAAACATCCTAGGCGGGAGATACCTTCCTATATCTTTTTTCCCATCCTTTTTTTCTTTCTTGTCCTCCAGGCTGATTACAGTGGTTGAGAATTGTTGTATTCCTCTGGGGAATGTTTTTTCCCCCAGAGTCTCCCTGAAGCCTGTGACCATGTAGTTTGACCCTCCTTTCTTATCTCAAGCTTATTGGCTCAGGTCCAGTTATCTTTCCTGGCCGAAGACTAGATAAAGTCTTGTTTCTTCCTTGTTCTCTCCCTCTCTGCCCTGGAACCCTTCAAGAACAAAGCCTTGGATTCATCCTAGGGGGTGAGAGCCTCTTTTGGAATCTTTTACTCTGTCCTCTGAGATATTCCTCCAAAGCCTCTAAGGGACTGAGCTAGCCCAGGAGCCCAGGGGGCGGGTGGAGGAGTATTGCAGAGAATTTTAATGATTTTGTAGTAACTGAGTAACGGACTGTAATGCTGCAGTAGAATCACTTTATTAAGTGCGTGTGAGCCTTTTACATATTTTACTGTTTACAGTTAGGATCAGACTATGCAGCCAAGCAGGATGCTAAAATCACTAATCAACATGCAAACAAATAGCAGAGAAGGATGTTTTTTGGTCTTATCACAAATATTTTCAAGCATTCCACCCAGCTCCTGTTCTAGCTGCTATTTAAGGCATTCTCGCATAGGTATTTATTGCTAGTCATGACCCTTGGTATGTGATTTCTCATGCAGATGTTAAGGTCAAACAGCAGTCACATCTACACATTTTGAATATCCTTTGACTACCCTTGAAACCAACCTGGTCTTTTTGCTAGGAGCCAGCATGTTGTTGCATATTGTTCATGTCTTGTTTAAGGTCAAACAAATAATTAAGAACACATTACCCAGACATCTGCCTAAAAGCTGGGTAGTTCAGAGTGGCTCGGTGTGTGGGATTGTATGGGCAAGTACCTAGGGCAGTGGGCACCTCCAGTGTTGTTTACACCTTACCCCTGAAAAAGTGCACAATCCAGAAAAACTCGTAAAATAGTTTAAAAAGGGGTGCTGTCGCCCTGGAACCCCAAAGACATACAAATCACTGTGACATGTTGGTGCCTGACCCAGGCCTATCGAGCCACTGTCAACACAGCTCAGTATCCCCCCCCAACCACCCCCAGTGCGGTCGACCAATAGTAGCCAGGATGCAAGCATCTAGCATGGAACTGAGATCAGCGGAGGCATGACCTGGCTCGGATGAACCAGCTTTTGGGGGGGGTTGTTTTGTCATTGTCTTTCGTTGTCTCGGGGTGGGGGAAGGGAAATGGTAGCTGCAGTAGCCCCCTGCCATCTTGCCTTTGTCTGGAGAAAGCATGTGGAGCCGGCAGCATGGGAACAGCCACCATCTTGTTTTCGTCCCAGCAATATCTTGGCTTTGCCTGGGAAAACCACCCGAGGCACTGTCTTTGAGGATCATTTTTGTTTGTTCAGTGGTAAATATCCCTTTTGTAGGTAAATCATTCTGTATTTTGTACAATATTTTATTAGTATTGTTACGTTTGTTGCTATTTCTTAAGTAAATTGTGATCCCAATTTATAATCTCCCTTAGTAATTTTTTTTTCCCTCCGCTATTAAAGGGAGTGGCTTGATTGGTCTTTATTTCTCCACTGAGTTTTAAAACCAGCCCAGTGGGTGACACAATTTGGCAACTCAAGGAATATGAAGACAGTATTCTTTCCTCCCTCATCGTGGCTGTGAAGAAGGTATCAGATAAGCTGAAAGATAAACTGACTCAGGAGTTCCAGCAATTCAGAGACAGTATGTCCTACTCCTCACCTGTACAGGCCCGTATCTCAACAACTGACAGCAGGCATCCTCCTTCTCCAGAGAGAGGATATAGAAGGTACATACCACTACCCTGTGGTTTTACCTGCAAGACCATGGAGAGTATATGAGGAAGTGGGACAGACAACCTACTTCCACCCTAGATGCATGGTGTGCTAGGACATGTCCTCCCCCTCTCTACCACAGATGGTTGGTACATATGAAAGAGATAATCCAGGTGGGTGAAAGGCCCAAAGGGGTCATCTCTGGTGCCAAAAGGGCTTAGGCCCCAGCTAAGAATCAACATCTTAGTCTGGAGAGCAGATGTGGGAAGAGATAAAAGAAAAAGAAATATTCTTGACTGAGAGACACTGTTTTACAAAGACTAAAAGACACATGAATTCTCATGGAGGCAGAAGCCTCCTACACACACACCCTGACAAGGTGCGGGACTTCCCCCTGGAGTTTGGACCCAGATTCCACAGTTACTTTCCTGGGAACTGAGGGAAAAAATTTTGATGTGTGCTCCATCACCAATTGGTTGGTAAGAAACATTGGATCCTAAGTTATATTATTCCTTCGCTAGCTGTAAAATTAATGGTGCCTTTAACCTCATGCTGTATTTATTTACTAGTAGTTGCTTTTTGTCCTTATTCCTGTGTAGCAGATAGTTTAGGTCTTATGTCTGTTAGTTTTGTGTCTATTAAAGAAATAATTCATTCTATTGATGCCTTGAGAGGCTGACCTAGAACAGAGGCTAGACAGAGTTAAAGAATAAAGTAGGTATTTATTAAAAGGCCTTAAAAGGATACACCTTGGCAGTACAAGATCCTGGCCAGGGCTACACCCAAGGTGGACGATTGGTCACAAGTTTTCACACTTTAATAAGTTTTGGTCCATTTACATATTGGGGTTAATTGTCCAATTAGAGCTTCAGTTTATGAAGTCCCATCCTCCTTGTTTGCTCTCTTCAATTAGCCATTGTTTATGCTTTTTGGGCCAGAGGCTGCAACGGTTGTCCTTGGTTCTCGGGCTGGAAAAGGATTGTCTACCTACCCTGTGAAAAGAACTTACTGACACTTAATATGAAGTTCAGAGTTACACACCAAGGCAGCACAGAATCTGAAAAATATGGAAGCTAAAACTTAAGGCATCACTATAATAGACTGAATCAGCCATTATTAAAGAACTTTTGATCAAGAGTGGGTTTTGGAGTGCTGGCCACTCCAGTGAAGCTACTGCCTGCTGCCGGAGGCCTGGGCAAAAGGCAGGGACTTATCCAAACCCCCACATCTATTCATATATATATATATTCTGTCAGACAGATCACCACCTCTAACATCAAAAAGAAAAGAAGGGTAGTCGTAGTAGGCAACTCCCTTCTGAGGGGGACAGAGGGCCCCATATGCAGACCGGACACATCCCACAGGGAGGTCTGCTGCCTCCCTGGGACCCGGTAATGGGATATTACCAAGAAACTCCCTGGGCTGATTCAGCCCTCTGATTATTACCCACTGCTGATACTCCAGGCTACCAGTGATGAGATTGAAAAGAGGAGCATCAGGGCAATTAAAAGGGACTTTAGGGCACTGGGTCAAGTGGTTGATAGGGCAGGAGTACAAGTAGTGTTCTGCTCAGACCCTTTGGTAGCAGAGAAAAACGATGAACAGAATAGTCAAGCCCACCTTATTAACAAGTGGCTCAAGGGTTGGTGTCATCAGCAGAATTTTGGGTTATTTGATCATGGGGCAACGTTTTCAGCACCTGGCCTGCTGGAACTGGATGGGATCCATCTCTGTTAAGGGCAGAAGAATTTTAGCTCATGAACTGGCAGAACTCATTGAGAGGGCTTTAAACTAGGTTTGAAAGGGGGAAGGGGCTGCAGCTGGGCTGTCTGGAAGCAGGCCCAAGGGTAGTAAGCCTGAGTTAGTGGTGAAATCAGTAGCCCAGCTGAGGTGTATGAATACTAATGCACACAGCATGGGTAACAAACAAGAAGAGCTGGAAGCCATGGTGCAACAGCAAAGCTATGATGTAGTCGCCATCACACAGCTGGAGTGCTGCACTGGATGGCTACAAGCTCTTCAGCAGAGACAGGAAAGCCAGAAGAGGTGGAGGGGTGGCCCTTTATATTAGGGAGGCTTTTGATGCCATAGGTATTGGAACTAGCGATGATGAAGTTGAATGCCTATGGGTAAGAATTAAGGCGAAGGCCAGCAAGGCTGACATTCTACTGGGAGTCTGTTATCGTCCACCCAACCAGGAAGAAGAGGTGGACAACTTATTCTACAAGCAGCTGGAGAATGTTTCAGGATCACCAGCCCTTGTTCTTGTAGGTGATTTTAACTTACCAGACACCTGCTGGGAACTTAATACAGCAGAAAAGAGGCAGTCCAGGAAGTTCTTAGTGTGTAAGGAGGACAACGTCTTGTCACATCTGGTGAGTGAGTCCACCAGGGGAAGGACTATGTTAGACCTGTTGTTTGCAAATAGAGATGGGCTGGTGGGAGATATGGTGGTTGGAGGCCACTTGGGGCATAGTGATCATGAAATTATAGAGTTCTTGATATCTGGTGAAATCAGGAGGAACATCAATAAGACTTTTACATTAGACTTCTGGAGGGAAGACTTTGGCCTATTTAGGAGATTTATTCTGAGAGTTTCTTGGGAAACATCCCTTAAAAACAAAGGAGTCCAGGAAAGGTGGGTGTGCTTCAAAACAGAGATCTTGAGGGCACAGGAAGAGACTGTCCCTGTGTGTCAAAAGATGAGTTGACGAGGCAAATGTCCAGTCTGGGTGGGCAAGGAGGTTTTGAAGGAACTTAAGAATAAAAAGAGGATGTATCATCTTTGGAAGGAGGGTCAGATCTCTCAGGAAGTATTTAAGGGGGTTGCTAGGGCATGTAGGAAAAAAAATTAGAGGCCAAAGCTCACTTAGAACTTAATTTGGCAACTTTTGTGAAGGATAATAAAAAATGTTTTTACAAATATATTGATGGTAAAAGGAAGGATAAGACCAGCCTTTGTTCTCTACTGGATGCGGGAGGGAACTTAGTAACTGCAGATAGGAAGAAGGCAGAAGGAAGTGCTTAACACCTTCTTTGCCTTGGTCTTTAGCAGAAAGACTGCTTGTCCTCAGGACAACTGTCCTCCTGGGTTGGTAGATGGTTTTAGGGAGCAGAACGGTCCCCCTGTTATCCAGGAGGAGGTACTAAAGGAACTGCTGAGCCACTTGGATTTTCATAAATCTATGGGACCAGATGGGATCCATCCCAGGATGATGAGGGTGCTGGCAGATGAGCTTGCAAAGCCGCTCTCCATCATTTACCAACAGTCCCAGCTCACTGGTCAGGTTCCAGATGACTGGAAGCTGACCAATATGACACCCATTCACAAGAAGGGTAGGAAGGAGGATCCTGGAAATTATAGGCCAGTTAGCCTGACCTCAATACCCAGTAAGGTAATGGAGCAATTTATATTGAGTGTCATCATGCAGCACTTACAAGATGGCCAGGGTATCAGACCCAGCCAGCATGGGTTTAGGAAGGGTAGGTTGTATTTGACCAACCTGATCTCCTTTTATGACCAGGTGACCTGCCTGGTGGATACAGGAAAGGCTGTGGATGTTGTCTATTTGGACTTCAGCAAGGCCTTTGACACTGTCTCCCACAGCATACTCCTGGAAAAGCTGGCAGCCTGTGGCTTGGACAGGTGCACTCTTTGCTGGGTTAAGAACTGGTTGGATGGCCAGGCCCAGAGAGTGGTGGTGAAGGGTGCTGAATCCAGTTGGTAGCCAGTCACTAGTGGTGTCCCTCAGGGGTCTGTGCTGGGGCCAGTTCTGTTTAATATTTTTATTGATTATATGGATGAGGGCGATGAGTAAATTTGCAGATGACACTAAGCTGGGAGAGTGTGTCGATCTGTTGGAAGGTAGGAGGGCTCTGCAGAGAGACCTGGAACAGTTGGAGGGATGCGCAGAGTCCACTAAGATGAAGTTTAATAAGTCCAAGTGCTGAGTCCTGAATTTTGGCCACAATAACCCCCTGCAATGCTACAGACTGGGAACGGTGTGGCTGGACAGTGCCCAAGCAGAAAGGGACCTGGGGGTTCTGGTCGGCAGCTGACTGAACATGAGCCAGCAGTGTGCCTTGGTGGCCAAGAAGGCCAATGGCATCTTGGCCTGTATCAGGAATAGTGTGGCCAGCAGGACCAGAGAGGACATTCTTCCCCTATACTTGGCACTGTCACAGTACAGCTGGTCTGTAGCTGGACGGATAAATCTGACCATAATAAGAAACCCAATTTGGCTCTCCTAGTTCGATAAACAAGTCCCTGGGTGAGCCATGATAGGATGGATTTGAACACATACAAGGGACCTTCAGCCAACCCCATTCGATCCTAATTGCAAACATCATTGGTCAAGGAGCTGGGCGGTGTTAAGACCCAAACCAGTTAGCTGTCTAAACCTGGGAAATTCAATCCCCCTATAAAAACAGCTGCCGTAATAAACTCTTGGCTGTTTGTCTCATGATCATCGGACTTGAGTCATAATTCTGTCTCCAACCTATGACCGCACGTAACAGGTACTGGTGAGGCCGCACCTTGAGTACTTTGTCCAGTTCTGGGCCCCTCAGTTTAGGAAGGATGTTGAGACACTTGAACGTGTCCAGTGGAGGGCAACAAGGCTGGTGAGGGGCTTGGAACTCAAGCCCTATGAAGAACAGGTTGTTTAGCCTGGAGAAAAGGAGACTCAGAGATGACCTTATCACTCTCGACAACTACCTGAAAGGTGATTGTAGTCAGGTGAAGGTTGGTCTCTTTCTCCAGACTGCAACTGACAGAACGAGAGGACACAGTCTTAAGCTGCACCAAGGGAAATATAGGTTGGATATTAGGAAAAAGTTTTTTACGGAAAGAGTGATAAAGAACCAGAATTTTCTGCCCAGGGAGGTGGTGGAGTCACCATCCCTGGATGTGTTTAAAAAAAGATTGGATGTGGCACTCAGTGCCATGGTTTAGTTGAGATATTAGGGCATGGGTTGGACTTGATGATCTTAAAGGTCTCTTCTAACCTAGTGATTCTGTGATAACACACGGGTGCAGGAATTGCAGGGAAAAAAAAAACCCAATTTTTTTTTTTTTTATAGGAATGTTGCTACTCCAGTCTCCAGCAGACACTTTTCCAGGCAGAATGGAAGGTCTGATCATACTACTGACTGTGGAGAGAAGTTGTAGTCCATTTCTACAAGATGTTAGTAGGGAACCTTGTGATCAGTATTAGAGGGGCCCTGCCTTCAGCCAGGTGGAGAAGAAGGATAACTGAGTTAACTGGACTGTGTGGATTCAATGGCCTGGCACAGCAGCCTCACAGCAGTACAAGGCTTTAGTAGACACTGGTGCACAGTGTACCCTAATGCCATCAATATATGTAAGGGCAGAATCCATTTGTATTTCTGGAGTGACAGTGGAATCCCAACAGCCAACTGTATTGGAGGCTGAGATTAGCCTGAGTGGGAGTGAGTGGCAAAAGCAGCCTATTGTGACTGGCCTAGAGGCTCTGTGCATCCTTGGCATAGACTATCTCAGGAGACTCAGGAGAGGATATTTCAAGGATACAAGGATCAGTGGGCTTTCGGCATAGCTGCCCAGGAGATGGAGGAAATTAAACAGTTGTCTACCTTGCCTGGTGTCTCAGACGACCCTTTTGTTGTGGGGTTGCTGAAGGTTGAAGAACAGCAGGTGCCAATTGCTACCACTACGGTGCACAAGAGGCAGTATGGCACAGGCACTCTGTAATTCTCATCTATAAACTAATTTGTCACCTGGAGAACCAAGAAGTGATCAGCAGGAGTCACCCTTTAACATGGAGGGGGGTCAAGGAGTCCCAGTTGGTGATATGTTGTCAACAGCACACTGTTGTGGTAGCAATCAGTATCTGATGTTCTTTGACTCTCATCAGTCCCAGAGAAGAAGGGTCCTCTGGGAGACCAGGCAAGGTATTCACCTGTCTAATTTCCTCTGTCTCCATGGCAGCTATCCCAAAAGCCCAACAATGCCCTTTTGGGTCCTTGAAATACCTGCTCCTGAGGTTATCTATGCCAAGGATGCACAGGGCCTCTGAGGCAGTCACAATGGGGTGTTTTTGCCATTTGTTTCCAGTCAGGCTCACTTGAGCTTTCCAGTACAGTCAGCTGTTGAGATCCCCCTGTCACCCCTGAAATAGAGATGGATTCTGCCCCTACATAGCTTGATGGCATCAAGGTACATTGTGCACTGGTGTCAACTAAGGTCTTATATTCTTATGGATCTAATGTGCCAGGCCATTGGATTCACAGAGTCCATTAGATCCAATTGTCCCTTTCCCTGACCTAGCTGGAGGCAGAGCCCTTCTACTTCAGGTCACAGTACTCGTTGTTCACTTGTAAATATGATGACCTAGAGGTCCCTTTAAGAGGATCGGAAGTAACATCAGCCCTTTTATTCTGTCTGAGGACTTGCCCACTGGAAACTGGAGCAGCATTTATTCCTTGAAGAATTTCCTGCAGTGGTTGTTCTTCCTCTCAACTCATGTACCCATGCTGCTGGGGCAGAGATAGGTTTTCCATCCCACTTCATCATGTCCTCTCTGTGGTCATGCAGGTAAAACCACAGGTTACCTCATGGTGTGTACCCTCTCTCACAGGCGGGGGGGCATTTGATCCCAATAGCAGACACTCTGGTCTGTACTGGTGAGGCATGGGACACTTCTTTAAATTGCTGCTAGTTCTCTTTAAATTTCTGGAGGTCCTTGGACAGTCTTTCCACGAATGAGACGCAGGCCCATAGTGAGGAAGAGATACATCATTTGTATAGCCAGAATTTGGAAACCAAATTATCCACTCTTTGTTCTCCTTTCCATGACATCACCGCCAATGAGTTGACATACAATGGTGGCACGGTCCGTATGAACTTCCACTTTGTGTACATGGGACTTCATCTGGATTTATAGGGGATTGCTTGTTATTTGAATCCTTATAGAGTAACTCCAGCACAGCCAATTTTCTCAGGTACTGAATACCTTGCTCCATGGTGTTCCTCTTGTTTCCATGCACTACAAGATCATCCTTGAAAAGATACCTTTCCCTCATGTTTGACAGGAATCACCTCCAGATGCTCTGAGTTTGTCTTCTTCCCAATCCCCTCCTCAATGCCCACATCCCAGGACAGGAATCCCAGCTTCTTGGCTTCGCTACCATCTAGTTTCATAGTGTTGGTGATGATAGCCCAGCATTGTAGCAGCCAGGTCACATTGGAGCACCCAACTGGCAGCTAAAAATTTTTTTGCATATCTCACAGCTCACCAGGGGATGGGGATTGTGTGATTATCAATGGCCTTGCCTCTTCCTCCTCATGTGAGGTCCGTGCTTCCTGTTCATCCCTCACTAAGCAAACTGTTTTGGTCTTGTATTTCTTCTTCTGTATAGGGGCAACTGCTACTTGACACAGAGATGTGAGAATTTAATATGATCCTTTATAGTAGGCCTCTAGATGTTAGGATGTATTTCAAAGAGTGCTTTGAAATATATATTAAATCTATTTTAGAAGGCATTTAGTGGATGCCGAACGCTGTGTCTGTTAACCTTTTGCATGTTACAAGCATCTAGGACTTCTTGGTGATAGTGAAGAGAAAATTGCAAACATCCCGGGACAACAAGGCCAAGAATGCAGATAAAGATGGAGGACACAGACCTTTAGCTAGCATAAACTGAATATTTCCTTGAAACAATGCCAAAGAGAGCCAGAAGCCGCGCAGGAGAGATAAAAGTGAAGAGTTCATTGAAGAAGACTCCATTCCTTCATCTCCCAGGACCCCCAAGAAGACCACCACAACAAACTGAGCATGCCCAGATGGGTGTGGAGTAAATTACCATACGAGGAGAGGACAGGCGGGGCCAGGGAATGAATATGTATGAGGCGGATTATGCATATGTAAGACCCTGGGGAATAATAGAGGGAAACACGTCGGGTGGGTATGCGTGTCTTTGGTGAAGTTATTCCCCACGCATCTCGGCCGACTAAATACATACCGCTCTAACAACTGTCACTAGTTGTGGAGTTTTACTTTCGCCACCACGTTTCACTACTGGCACAGGTTGTTCTTCTAGTTCAATTGCAGTTTGAGTGGTCCCGGTGCCTGTTGGTCTGTTTTCCTCCTTGTCCTCCTGAGGGTGCTGTCTATTAATGAGCAGTGTCAGATAAACAGTAGCCAGGACCAAGCACGTTGCATAACTTTGTGCCTCTCTGGAACTGCCACAGTATTTTTCTTGCAAATATTCTGCCACTTTAGCTGTTCTGTAGTTGTTCAGGGGTGAATTTCCAAACCATTGGATCAGAGTAGTCTTTCAAAAACTGGCCCATTTTCTCCCACATTCCATGACACTCATGGCTATCCACCCTTAGGGCAGATCTCTGAAACACCCTCCTAAGAATCTCCTTTGTAACTCTAAATGTGGTATAGACTGCACTGAGGACACCTGGCAGACCTAGCAACAAGAACATGCTTTCCTTAACATTCAAGGGAATTCAAAATTCTCAAAAGCTGTTGTAACAAGCCTGAAGGAGCAAAAGGGGGTGAACAGCTGGGGAAAAATCATCCTCCCCTATTCCTTCTATAGACTGGGTACAATTATTAATGGACTCCCAGAGGTAGTGCCCAAAGTAAGGATAGGGAGAGCATAATAAACAAGACAGAAAAATAATTGAGGACCAAGAGGGAACATATAACCAAGAGGGATAGACTGTTACTGCAGAAGGAAAGCTGGTCATCCCCTCCCATTTGTTATGGTCACTAGTAAGGGAGGAACATCACAAAACACACTGGGGAATTGATGCCTTGCAAAACTATTTAATTAAAAAGATTACTGCCAGGAACCTCTATGCTACTATCACTCAATTGACTCGGCAGTCTGACCTTTGCCTCCAGACTATACCCAAGAATACCGCCAAACCAAATCTTGGTCTAATTGCGAAGGGCCATGGGCCTGGGCAACAGAGGTAAATTAATTTTTCAGAACTTCCAAGAAAAGAGGGGTATGGATATTTGCTGGTGCTAACAGATACCTTTTCAGGATGGCCAGAGACTTTCCCTATCAGGACTGCCAAAGCCCGGGAGGTAACCAGAGTACTGTTACAAGAAATAATACCGTGCTTTGGAGTGCCAGCCACAATATCCTCAGACAGAGGACCACATTTTATTTCAAAAATAGTGCAGCAAATTAGCTGTCACTTGGGCATAGACTGGGAATGTCACACTCCATACCACCTTCAGTTATGTGGCCAAGTGGAGAAAATGAACCATTTAATTAAACAGCAATTTGTGAGGCTAGGGCAAAAAGCTAATCTGCCCTGGCCCCAATCTCTCCCACTGGTGTTACTACGGATCCAGACTAAACCTAGAACTAAAGAAAGATTAAGTCCTATTGAAATGCTTTATGGGAGACCATATGGAGTGCAAAAGGGAATATCTACCCAGGTTGGGGAAGAAACATTGACCACCTACATGGTGGCCCTGGGTAAACAACTCAGAAAAATTGAAAAGCATGTGGCTGGAACTCAAAGTAGAGGGTTGGATGGGCCAGTGCATGACATACAGCCTGGAGATTACGTATATGTTAAGTCTCTTGCAAAAAAGACTTTGGAACCATAGTGGGAAGGATCATTCCAGGTGCTTTTCACCACATTCACTGCGATTAAGATCAAGGAACAGAGTGCTTGGATCCACTACACTTGAGTAAAGAAGGCTCCAGAGGCTCCTTGGAAAGTAACACCAGGTGACAGTGAATTGAAACTAAAACTTACTCGGGCAAAATGAATGCATTATGGTTGGGAATATTTAGTAATTCCACTTGTAGAAATTTATTCAAGACAATTGCTCTGTTTGTAATTATAATTGTAGTCCAAGAATTGTAAAGTATCTCTAGCCAAAAAAACATTAAGTGGCCTTGGTCTCAGGCTTTTGTGAACTACTCGATCCAATCGTTGGTAAAAGAGGCTCAATCATGGGTAGCATGGGTAAAAGACAAAAAGTTAGCAGTTGTAGTTATGCAGAATAACTGGGTATATGACAGAAAAGAATGGCGAGAACAGAAACAGAGAGATTGGTTCATTCAGGGAGCCCAGGGGAAGGAAATCAGTATAGACTGTTGAATGGTTAATGGGACTACCCATGAGAAAGCAGTTGAGATTGATATCGGCGCTCCCCGTCATGACTACCAAGAGAGTTGCTCCTGCCCGAACGAATTAGAGTGTTGGTATAATTTTACACTGACACAACCATCCGTCGAAGTAGGTTATTCCTGGACCTACCATATGGGACCTGGAGAGGAGAGAGCTCTGAATTTTCTTTAGAATAGATGCTATACTCACCACTACAACTGACCCTGTCATTCAAGACTCAAGCCACACCCAAATTATGCCACTTAGACTTAAACCCAAAATTTATGAAATTGGCCCATATGTAATAAGAAATACGGGCCAACAACAACTGTTGTTTAACTCAGAGTGGTCTCTCAAGTGTGTTGAATTACTAATGCAAACTAACATCTCTGAAGTTCAGTCAGCCTGTTTTTCTTTCCTAAAGACATCCTTTGAGGGCTGGGCAACATGGCTGCAAAAGCAAGCACACTGTAGGGATAGAATGTGAAGAGATTTAACTGGAATATTAGGAACAGGGCTGGGGGTTTTAAATGGAATTGATTCAGAAATATTAATGAATAAGCTGGCCACTGCAACAAGTGATTTAACAAAACTAAAACAACCCCTACAGTCATCTTTATTGGCATTGGGAACCAATCAGTGGCGGGTTTCAAAAGTGTTACCAAGATGGGAAAAGACGGAGAACCAAGACCATAGGTTAATAATAGATGCACTTGCTATGGCTCAAAATAATGTCTTTAGCTTTCAGTTGTATACAAGCACAGTTATGGCTGCAGTCAACAGCTGCCTTTATTATAAGGGAAGGAAATGTAGGCACTTTTCCAATTGAAATCCGAAAAGCGGTTTGGGACAATGCTACAGATTTTGAAAGAAAATTTCCATCTTGGTGGCCCCTAGTAATTTTTACCTGTGATCCTACTGCTAACATGGCTACTGCCTTTGTGCTTACTATACGTAATGCCAGTTTATGCTATTCATCCCATCATTGCATTAGCATTAAATCATGAGGGGACAGTACTTTATCCCTAGGAATATAGAGTATGGGCCTGGAGGGTTAATGAGAAATGGCAAACTGTAAATTTAGAATCTTGCATTGCCCAAGAACAGCAAGGGTTTATCTGTGAAAGTAATACAATTGATGATCAAGACATGTCTTGAAACTGAGCAAGGGGCCTGTCACTTTGAAATACATCCTGATACTACTCAAAGACTGTGCTTGTATATATTGGTAAAGGCTGCGTATGTTTAAGAACTGCTTGTGCTTTTGTAGAAATAAATAATGACAATGTAGCTTTATCTGTTAAGAATTATTCCAATTTTTGTATTTGCAATTTTGTAAAGATTGTCGGGTGTGACTTTTCATAACAAGCACCAGTTGTATCCCAACAGTGGATAAGGTCAAATTATGCAATGTATCACAAGTTACTACCTACACCTACTGGAATGAATCTTACACTAGTGAAGCAATTAATAAAACACCAAGATCTGATTAAAATTTTGAGAGGAGTCCAGGAAAATGGAGAGAAAAGTTTAATTACTGTCCAAATAAGCAGAGTTTTGCAGAGAATAAAACAAGATGCAAGTCATCACTGGTGGGATACACTCTTTGGATGGTCACCAACTGCAACTGGGATTTTGAATATGTTGTGTCACCCCATTTTTGTTTTATTAGTATTGATTAGTGTAAGTTTAATATTATCTTTTGCAGTACTTGTTTGGAACTGGAGAATGCTGAAAAGAGTGACAATATTAACCTTCTTGTCATAAGTATATGGGAAGGCATTGAAAAATACATATTGTAGAAATTGGGAAGAAGGGTTTACATATTGAGTAAAAGAATTTATTAGTTTTGTAGAAAAAGGGGGGCCAGTGATATAAGAGAATTTAAAGATTGATTAGGGATTGATTAAGGGTAGCTGAAATGGGCATTGACTGTGCTCATAAAAACAGGCTGCTGTGCTTGCAAAACCAGGCTGAGGAATGCAAAGCTGTATGATAAGGGAAGAACTGCTCGCCAAAACAAGATGAAAGAATGCAAAGTCTGCAAGGACTCCCATGATAAGGGAGGCTCCTCTGACCCTAAACTAGTCAAAACCAGACCTGTGTTTTGGACTGTGACCAAGGGACCAGGGAGCACGCGCAAGCAGATAAGGTGAAAAGTTCAGCCCGAGGAGGAAGACTCGCCTTATTTCATCCTGAAGACCACCGTGCGACCACCAGAGAGCACTGCGCAAGCTCAGAAGGACTTTTAAGCTCATTTTAATGTGAAGCAAGTCTAGACGAGGCTAGGAAATGAATATGCATAGGTGGGTTGTGAAACTTAATGCATATGTAAGACTTTAGAGGATAAATAGAGGGGAGAAAATTGCTGGCGGGGCATATGCTTTTTGGAGGAGCTATCCTCCATGTGCCTTAGCACTGAATAAACATACCTACTTTACAAATTTGATGAGTTGTGGAGTCCTTCCGCAAAACAGTGTCCCAATGACCCCTATACAAAAATTTGAATGCATTAAAATTCCCCACTGTGTCAACACATCCCTCCCCCACAAAACCAGGCGGACAGACAGCACAGAAGTTTTGACTGTAGCAATCCGTCCCTCAGGTCCTGTAATTTGCACCAAGTGTCGGCTCTGCAGGCTTTGACTATTCCCACCCACGTCCGAGAGTACCTGAGGCTCAGTCATTAATGGCCAATCACTGGGCCATTGGCTTTTTGAGATAACAGTCACGTCTGCACCAGTGTCAATGAGACCTGGTAAGACTATGTCCCTGCCTTTCAGTGTCACTTTGCATTGGCATGTGGGATGCTGAGATGTAATACAGTTGTGTCCAAAAAATCTGTGGGACCCCTGTGGAACCAAACCCACCTCCCCTCTGTTCAGCTACCAGGGGTGCAGATAGGGGTACTGCCAGGAAAGGTATGAGTTTGGCTATATTGCTCCCAGCTGGGACCACACAGGGCAGCTGGGGGGTCCAAGCCATGATCTTTATCTCCCCAACTGTGTCATAGTCAATGACTCCTGACAGGACAAACAATCCTGTTATTGAGGTAGATGATCTATCTATGAGCAAGGCAACCAGGTTCCAAGGTTCCATAGCTTCCTGTAGGGAGACAAAAAACTGAGCAATCAGACAATGTTACTGTGTTATTGGTTGATATGTCCAGTCCTGCGCTGCCTGGAGTGGCTGCATGTAGGTCAGCAATGGTGGTCCGGTGGGGGGGGCAAGGCCAGTTGAAAGCTGACAGTTAATCCTGGTTGCTGCATCAGCTGCTGTCAGGTGTGGGATTTGTGTCTGCACTCGTTGCTGTCCCACACTGCGAGTTGAGTTTCCCTTTAAAGGCTGGCCATTCTGGTGAAACTTATAGCTGCATAGTTTAGCGAAGTGAGGGCCTTTCCAACAGTGAGGACATATATCCAGGGTCTTGGGTTTTTGTGCTTTTTGGCAGTCTCTTTTAATGTGCCCAGATTCCCCACAACCAAAACAAACCAACTGCTTTCTGGGGATTAATTCCAGGGCAGCAAAAGCGTCAGTTATTCCTTGCCTCATGGCTTGATAGGTGATTGTCGTGGTATGTTGTAATGTCACCAAGCGATTGCAGGCTTCTATCATTTGAAGCAACGTGGGTTCAGGTTCAGAGGGCAGGGATTTTAAGAGGCACTTACAGTCCTCATTAGCATTTTTTAAGGCCAGTTCAAGGAGTACAACTTCCCTTGCTTGATCATTATCAATTTGTCTCTCCAGTGTTTGTTTTAATCTGTCCACAAACTGCATATAGGGCTCCTGCGGACTTTGATATTTATGAAGGACTGTTGCAGGGTTTTGGCATCAGGAACTTCAAGAAAAGTAAAATGAGCTGCCTCCATGATCCCCTCTAGGGCTTCTTTCAGTAAGGTGGCTTGCCCATTAGGAGCTGTATGCACCCCCTCCCCCTCTAGGTGGTCAATAGTTAAGGCAGCCAGGGCTTGGTTTGCGTGCCCTGCATATGTTGCATATAAATTCTCCAGTCTTTTTTTTCCATTGTGCCATGAATATTGCATATTGCGTCAGTGTGAGCAAAAGATTTGCCAAAAACTTAAAGTCATGAGGAGACATGAGGTGAGTAGTAAAAGTTGCTCTTAATAAACTACTGAAGTAAGGGGACCCCAGACCATTTTCTGCCGCGGTATGGCGCAGTTCCCTAATTTCTGAGTGACCTAAGGGCTCCTATTGTGGATTTCCCCCCTCAGGCCGAGTCGCACAGGGGCCAAAAATATTTGTGCCACAGTGTCAAAGTCTCTGTCCTTAATGGCTTTCTTTTTTAATCCATAACCAATTATTATCTGTATCCAAAGGGAATAAGTCTGGATCTTTTTTGGGGCCAGGGTCGAAAGACTCCCCTTCACTGCTAGAGTCAGGGTCCACCGCATAAGCAATAAGCGTCCGGTGGTTCTGTGATTGCTGGCGGTATAGTGATGGGACTGTAGGTGGCGACCAGGCTCTATCCCTGGCACTCGTCAGGGAGACAGGGAGGGAAACCTGGGCAGGTTTCAGTCCAGCACAGTTCCTGGGGCTGTCTCAGCAGTAGCCTCGCAGGCTACCTTGCTCCCTCCCTCCTTTTTAATCTCATCCATGACCGCCCTCCAAGCAGGAAGCATTCATAGCTCTGGCTCATGGCCAGGCAGTGTAGTCAGGTTGTAGATCTGTATGCCGACCTTGTCCCAGTAGCACCAAGAAATGTCCCGGTTTGGAACAGATTAGGGGGAGAACCCCTAAAACAAACCTCCCCCACCCCCTCCCCCACTCCCAGACCTGGGTTCGGGAGGGAAAAAAAAACTCCTTGGAGGGAAAGTGGAAAAACCTATTTTATTAACAACACTCCCCACACAAAAGAAAAAAAAAGGAGGAAACAGGTACTGTGCGAGGAGAGGCGCTGATCTTCTCTGTCGAGCTCCAGAAATTCCCGAACTTTCCTCAGGTCAGGTCAGGTCAGTCCAGAGCCGGTCCTAATCTTCGGGAAGGGGAAAGAAAAAAGGAAGGAAGAAAAACTAGCAGAAAGTAGCAAGAAAATAGCAAGCAGCAATGCCTAGCCTAGCAGAGAGCAAGCCGAGCCAAAAGTGAAAGTAAAAAAGCCTGCAGCCGTTTCCCCCCCCCCCCCAGCAAGGGCCCGCCTATCAGCCGCAGTCCTCGCCGGAGGGGAAGAGAAAACAACTGCCAAGACACAATACAGCCCCACGATGTAGGATATAGAGTAGGAGTCACCTGCCAACCCAGGACATTCCACCCCTTATCCTACATCGTGGACACACAATAAAACTTCATTCCACTTACTCAAACTTCCAACACTTACACATTTCCATCCGTCCAACTTGCTCAGATCCTTGACACTTTCAAGTTTCTTTCTGTTCCATATCTGACTGATTTAACGCACATATGAATCTTACCCCACCTTCAGATCTCCCTGAGGTACACATCGTATTGTTCCATCTTCCTGCATTATCCACCATGTATAGCCCGGTCCTTGAGCAGAGACAACTCCACGGATGGGTTTGTCTGTACTCGAGGCAGGGTTGATCCATACTGTCTTTCCCAACAAACCTCTAACATGGGCCACTGGGGCTTTATCTCCATCTACTATGTTAAGGAGCTGAGACTGAGCAGGGCCCGCTCGGTTGGTGGAACCTCGGGTGTTAACTAACCAGGTGGCCTTTGCTAGGTGCTGCTCCCAGTTTTTTAGGGATCCCCCACCCAATGCTTTCAGGGTGGTTTTTAACAACCCATTGTATCTCTCTACTTTACCTGCAGCTGGTGCATGGTATGGGATGTGATATACCCACTCAATGCCATGTTCCCTAGCCCAGGCTTTAATAAGATTATTCTTGAAATGAGTCCCATTGTCTGACTCAATTCTCTCGGGAGTATCATGCCTCCAAAGGACCTGCTTTTCAAGGCCCAGGATGGTGTTGCGGGCTGTAGCATGGGACACAGGGTAGGTTTCCAACCATCCCGTGGTGGCTTCTACCATGGTCAGCACATGGCGCTTGCCCTGGCGGGTTTGAGGCAGTGTGATATAATCAATCTGCCAGGCCTCCCCATACTTGTACTTAGACCACCACCCCCCATACCAGAGGGGCTTCATCCGCTTGGCTTGCTTAATGGCAGCGCACGTCTCACAGTCTCGGATAACTTGAGAGATGCTGTCCATGGTGAGATCCACCCCTCGGTCTCGTGCCCACTTGTAGGTGGCATCTTGACCTTGGTGACCTGAGGCATCATGGGCCCATCGTGCTAAAAACAACTCTCCCTTGTGTTCCCAATCTAAATCAATCTTTGCTACCTCTATTTTTGCTGCCCGATCTACTCGCTCGTTGTTTTGATGCTCCTCACTAGCTCTGCTCTTGGGGACATGGGCATCTACGTGGCGGACTTTCACAGGTAGTCTTCCTACCCTGGTAGCAATGTCCTTCCACTCCTCAGCAGCCCAGATTGGTTTCCCTCCACGCTGCCAATTAGCCTCTTTCCACCTCTTCAGCCATCCCCACAGAGCATTGGCTACCATCCATGAATCGGTATAGAGGTAGAGCCTTGGCCACCCCTCTCTCTCAGCAATATCTAGGGCTAGTTGAATGGCTTTGAGTTCAGCAAATTGACTGGATCCACCCTCCCCTTCAGTGACCTCTGCGACCTGTCGTGTGGGGCTCCATACAGCTGTTTTCCATCTCCGACTCATTCCTATGACACGGCAGGAACCGTCGGTGAATAAAGCGTAACGTGCTTCCTCTGCCGGCAGCTGGTTGTATGGCGGAGCTTCTTCAACCCGAGTCACTGGTTCTTGTTCTTCATCTGCAACGCTGAAACTTTCACCTTCGGGCCAGTTTGTAATTATTTCCACAATTCCAGGGCGGTTCAGTTTCCCAACTCGGGCGCGTTGTGTAATGAGGGCAATCCACTTGCTCCAGGTAGCGCTGGCGGCATGGTGGGTGGAGGGAACCTCTCCTCTGAACATCCACCCTAGCACCGGTAGTCGGGGTGCCAGGAGGAGTTGGGCTTCCGTACCAATCACCTCCAAAGCAGCTTGGATTCCCTCATAGGCGGCCAAGATTTCCTTTTCCGTTGGGGTGTAATTATCTTCAGACCCCCTGTAGCTCCGACTCCAGAATCCCAGCGGTCGGCCTCGGGTCTCACCAGGTACCTTTTGCCAAAGGCTCCAGGACAGACCCTGGCTCCCGGCCGCAGAGTAGAGTACGTTCTTTACGTCTGGTCCCGTCCTGACTGGGCCGAGGGCTACCGCATGAGCGATCTCCTGTTTGATCTGGGTGAAAGCTTGTTGCTGCTCAGGGCCCCAATAGAAGTAATTTTTCTTATGGGTAACGAAATAAAGGGGGCTCACAATCTGACTGTACTGTGGAATATGCATCCTCCAGAAACCTATAGCACCCAGGAAAGCTTGTGTTTCTTTTTTATTCGTTGGGGGGGACATAGCTGTGATTTTATTATTGACATCTGTAGGGATCTGACGCCGTCCATCCTGCCATTTCACTCCTAGAAACTGGATCTCCCGAGCAGGTCCCTTAACTTTACTTTTCTTAACCTCAAAGCCGGCTTCCAGGAGAATTTGGATGATTTTCTCCCCTTTCTCGAACACTTCTGCTGCTGTGTCTCCCCACACAATGATATCATCAATATATTGTAGATGTTCGGGAGCCTTATCCTTTTCTAATGTGGCTTGAATCAGTCCGTGGCAGATAGTAGGACTGTGCTTCCACCCCTGGGGCAGTCGGTTCCAGGTGTACTGCACTCCCCTCCATGTAAAGGCAAACTGAGGCCTGCATTCTGCTGCCAAAGGAATGGAGAAAAATGCATTTGCAATGTCAATTGTGGCATACCATTTTGCTGCTTTGGACTCCAGCTCATACTGGAGTTCCAGCATGTCTGGCACCGCAGCGCTCAGTGGTGGTGTCACCTCATTCAATGCACGGTAGTCCACAGTCAATCTCCATTCTCCTTCAGATTTACGCACAGGCCAGATGGGACTGTTAAAGGGTGAGTGGGTTTTACTAACCACCCCTTGACTCTCCAACTCTCGAATCATCTTATGGATGGGAGTCACAGCATCTCGAGTTGTTCTGTACTGTCGGCGATGCACTATAGAAGTGGCAATTGGTACCCGTTGCTCTTGTACCTTCAAGAGTCCTACTGCACATGGATTCTCAGACAGTCCAGGCAAGGTGTTTAATTGCCGGATGCCCTCTGTCACTACAGCCGCTATCCCGAACGCCCACCTGAGTCCTTTTGGGTCTTTGAAATACCCGCTTCGGAGGTAATCTATGCCCAAAATGCATGGGGCCTTTGGGCCAGTCACAATAGGGTGTTTCTTCCACTCCTTTCCAGTCAGGCTCACCTCTGCTTCCACCAAAGTAAAATCTTGTGATCCCCCTGTCACGCCAGCAATAGAGACAGATTCTGCCCCTACATGTCTTGATGGCATTAATGTGCACTGCGCACCAGTATCGACCAAGGCCTCATAGTCTTGTGGTTCAGATGTGCCAGGCCAACGAATCCACACAGTCCAAAAAATGCGGTTCTCCCTAGCCTCTGCCTGGCCAGAGGCAGGGCCCCTCTAAGCCCGGTTATCTTTCTTTTCTTGAGCATATGTCTTAGAGGTGCCTTCCAGGGGGTCATCATCACACCTGGCAGTTTGGCTACGGGCAACTGGAGCCGCTTCCCTTTTGGTGGAACTCCCTCTCTCAGTCTTGCCTTCCTTCAATTCACGCACCCGTCTTGCCAGGGCAGCTGTAGGTTTCCCATCCCATCTGTTCATATTTTCTCCGCAATCCTGCTGGAAGAACCACAGCTCAGCACGTGGGGTGTACCCTCTCTCCCTTCCCGGGGAGCGTCTACGTTGGGTACCAGAACCTCTGATCTGTACTGCTGAGATTTGGAGAAGGTCCTCTCTAATCTCCTCCCTAAGTTTCTTATGGTTCTCCTCTATCTTATCCTCCAATTTCTGTAGGCGTGTCTCCACAGCTGCGATTCTGGCATGTGTTGGGCCATGCACAGCATCTGCATATGCTCGGAGCTTCTTTGCCATATCAAGCACAGTCTCCTCCACGTCCTCCCGCTTCATTACTGCTAAAGCAGTGGCATATTCAGATGGCCCAAGTCGTATAAGTTTCCTCCACATCACAGACGTACATGGTATCAAGTCTGGGTTTCTAGTGTTTAGGTCATCTGCAAAGACCATCTCTGCCACTGCCATCTCTCTCAAACGTTGAATCCCCTGTTATATGGTCTTCCATGGGGTTTGCTGCATATAAAGGTCGTCTGCACACAAATATCTTTCTGCCACACTCCCTAGGACCCGTACCCAGAGACTGCACGGACTGGACCCTCTCATCATCTCCTGGTCGATGACTGGATCATGTGACAGGGATCCCAGATGTCTCGCTTCAGTGCCGTCCAGAATTGTAGCCTCGCCTGCAGCATCCCAAAGACGGACTAACCAACTAATTATAGATTCATCAGGTTGTCGCCGATAGTCCTTTCTTAGGCCCCGAAGGTCCTTCAGGGAAAAGGCATCAATATTGGCCTCTGATCCTGTGCCAGAAGCTTTGGCTTCTGATGTTGGTGAAGGTCTTTCCCTTGGGTCATCATCGTCCACTGGCCGATCAGTTTTGTGGGTGTGTTTCTTTGCTGGAGCAACTGCCAGGGGCTTAGGCTTACTGTCTGGTTTAGCTGCTGATTCAGGCTCAGGTTCCAGTGTAGCTGCTGGCTTCATAACTTGGGTGTTGGCTGCAGCCTGAGTGACTGGGGTGGCTGTTGAGTTGTATTCCCCCCCCCTGCCTCTGTCTGCTGCCCTACAGTACCTAGCAACGTGCAATAAGCATATGCCAGAGCCCAGCTCACGGCAACAATCCTTTCCCCCTTAGAGCCATCCTGGTATCTCTCTTTCAGGTATTTCCCCAGCTCCACTGGATTCTGAATTTGTTCCTGTGGAAAATCCCACACTACAGGGTCAGAGAATTCCCTGAGGAGTTGGCCCATATTCTCCCATTCTCCACACCACTCAGGAGTTCCTCTGCCTGGGTCAGGAGTTTCATCAGCTCCTCTAGAAATCTCAGCCCATATTCTAGAAAAGCTGCGGACTGTATAGAGGAGGCTTACCAAATTAAATACCAGAAAGATGGTTTCTTTAACAGTCAGGGGAGACTGAACATCTCCTAACCACTCAAAAGAAAACGAAGAAAGCAGAGGCCGAACAAACCCTGCCCCTGCTTCCCCCCCAGCAAACTGAGTACACAACCACAAGATTGGACCATAGATTATGGGAGTAGATTCGAGCATCTTAACTACCTTCCTATAAAACATCACCACCAAGCCCAGTCCAATAAATATTCTAGTTAGTACCCCACGGCTATACAAACTGCGTATTAGGAACAGTACCAGAGCTATTTCTGGGTGAGGAAGTAGCCCTAGGCACCACAAAGGTATTAAGATTTCAAGAAACCCCAGGGACCAGAAATATTGGCAGACTTTCATCCCGTATAACATCATAAGTCCAGAGAAACCCATCCTAGCACACCCACGAAACAATTAGCACCACCAATGCTATTATTTAGGTTTTTCCACTTTTCTCTGGCCTTCGTTTCCCGGCCAACGCACCAAGAAATGTCCCGGTTTGGAACAGATTAGGGGGAGAACCCCTAAAACAAACCTCCCCCACCCCCTCCCCCACTCCCAGACCTGGGTTCGGGAGGGAAGAAAAACTCCTTGGAGGGAAAGTGGAAAAACCTATTTTATTAACAACACTCCCCACAGAAAAGAAAAAAAAGGAGGAAACAGGTACTGTGCGAGGAGAGGCGCTGATCTTCTCTGTCGAGCTCCAGAAATTCCCGAACTTTCCTCAGGTCAGGTCAGGTCAGTCCAGAGCCGGTTCTAATCTTCGGGAAGGGGAAAGAAAAAAGGAAGGAAGAAAAACTAGCAGAAAGTAGCAAGAAAATAGCAAGCAGCAATGCCTAGCCTAGCAGAGAGCAAGCCGAGCCAAAAGTGAAAGTAAAAAAGCCTGCAGCCGTTTCCCCCCCCCCCCCCCCAGCAAGGGCCCGCCTATCAGCCGCAGTCCTCGCCGGAGGGGAAGAGAAAACAACTGCCAAGACACAATATAGCCCCACGATGTAGGATATAGAGTAGGAGTCGCCTGCCAACCCAGGACACAGAGAGTAAAAATAGAGGAAAGGGTGGTATCGGGAAACATGTGTGACACCCATCGTAGAAGTGACTTAAGGTCATGCTTTAGGATGGGGGAGCCATGCTTGCCCAGAAGGACTAGCCTGGTTTCATAGACGTCTCTCTTGTCGGACATGTTGTGTCCCATAGTTCAGTTTCCCTGGCTCACCTGTCATGTCTCAGCAGACAGGTGATTGTGGGCCCAAAGGTGGTTCTATCACTGTCACAATCAGTTCTGGGGGCTCGCCAATTGCCGCTAGGTAGGTCAGTCCTTCTCCTCACATGGGGAACCAATTATTGATGATTGAGAGACGGGGACTACTGGTTATCAGAATCCAAATTTATTGTGAGCTACATATGCTTATATACCATTCTAGGAAGGTTAGTAATTTTTTACTACAATGATTAGGTTAAACATCACACAAACTTATGCATTTTGCAACATCTCTTGCTTTCAGAAGTTGATTCAATCTTCTTTCCTGTCTCCAGTCTTGATCCAACCTTCAAAGCTCTGTTTTATCTTGCCAAGGCATCTTGGTTATCAAACTGACTATGCTAATTAAATTTACAGTACTCTCTGTCCTGTGTGCACCAATATCATGGGACACTCTTGTCTCTCAATCTTTATCCTTATGGGGACAATATTCAATCCTCCCCTATTTCCTTCACCAGCCCAAACTTCCTTGTTAATCCTTCCCTCATCTTCTTGGCAGAGTTTTAGCAGTTTAGCTGTCATTTTCCCTTCTTCAGGTATAATCCCTTATTCTTAATTGTACCCACAAGTCTCTCCCCAATAAGTTGCAACCTGTTCCAAGGACTAATAAGATGTCTCCCATCCCCATTCTAGTTTCCCTTTCAATTACTACATCTTTTATTACAGGAATCTTAAAAACTTCTCCTTGACACGGAGATGTGAGAATCTCAGATGATCCTTTATACTAGGCCTCTAGATGTTAGGATGTATTTCAAAGAGTGCTTTAGAATATATATATTAAATCCATTCTAGAAGGCATTTAGTGGATGCCGAATGCTGTGTCTGTTAACCTTTTGCATGTTACAAGCATCTAGGACTTCTTGGTGATAGTGAAGAGAAAATTGCAAACATCCCGGGACAACAAGGCCAAGAATGCAGATAAAGATGGAGGACACAGACCTTTAGCTAGCATAAACTGAATATTTCCTTGAAACAATGCCAAAGAGAGCCAGAAGCCGCGCAGGAGAGATAAAGGTGAAGAGTTCACTGAAGAAGACTCTGTTCCTTCATCCCCCAGGATCCCCAGAAGACCACCACCACAAACTGAGCATGCCCAGATGGGCGTGGAGTAAATAACCATACGAGGCGAGGATGGGCGGGGCAAGGGAATTAATATGTATGAGGCGGGTTATGCATATGTAAGACCCTGTGGAATAATAGAGGGAAACACCATCGGGTGGGTATGCGTGTCTTTGGAGGAATTATACCCCACGCATCTTGGCCGACTAAATACATACCGCTCTAACAACTGTCACTAGTTGTGGAGTTTTACTTTTGCCACCATGTTTCACTCCTTTAGCTCCCATTATTTTTATAGTGTCATTGCTTACATTACACCCCTTTGGAACATTAACTACACAAGTTCTCTCTGTCCCAGTATCAACTATAAATTCTAATGCCTCCCCCTGGGGGCCTACTTTTAAAGTTATCAAAGGCTCTAGGTAGTATTTATCCCCCAGGAAATAGAGCCCCTGACATCCCTAGTCAGCTGATTCTTCTAAATGTATCTCTTGGAATACTTTCAGGTTCTTCTTCAGTCCCTCTTATAGTGACCCTCTTCTCCACAATAGAGACATTTCTAAGTTGCTCCTGAGATTTTGATTGTGCCGGGGTTCTGTTCCCCCCCCCTTTCCCTATCTCTAAAGCCTGAATATCTGGGAATGGTACCTGGGGGCTTCAAGTCCCTTGGGGAGTTACTGTCTTGCATGGTGACTATTATAATTTTAGCTTTTAGAATGGCTTTTTCTTCATCCCTCCATACATAAACTTTTTGGGCTTCTTTCAATAATTCATTTAACCCCTTATCTTGCCAATCCTCAGTTTTTTCCAACTTCTTCCTAATATTTGACCAGGCACGGGTGACAAAGTTAACCCTTAATTGGGCTTGTCCTGCTATACTATTGGGATATATCCCAGAGTACTGCTGCATGTTCTTCTGGAGCCTCTCAAGACATTCAGTGGGAGTTTCTTCCTTCCCTTGCTGCCCATAAAAAGCTTTGCTAACATTTTGTCCTCAGGGTGCTGCCTCTTTTATTCCTTTGATTATCAGATTACAATAATCATTCATATTTTCTCATCCTGCTGCATCATTATGATTCCAGTTCGGAGATGCTATTGGCACTTTCTGGTCCCCTGGTGGGCCTTGTTGATTCTCTCTTTCCCAAATTCTCATTCTGTCAGTCCTAATCATCTGCCTCTCCTCTTGCAAAAATATAATACCCATTATTGACTGCATTTCTTCCCAAGTAAAAATGTTGGGACCTAAAAATTGGTCTAATTGTTCAGCTAAACTTATAGGATCTTCTAATAATCCTTTAATTTCCCTTTTAAATTTTCTGACTTCTGAAGAGGTGAAAGGAGCATTCACAAATCCTATACCCCCTTGAGCCCTACCCATAGGCACTTTTCTTAAAGGAAATAAGTTGACCTCTTGATCAGACCAGCCTTTCTGCTCCTCAATCATCATAACCTTAGGAAGGACCTTTTTCTCTTGCTGTGGAGTGGTGGCAGGGGAGGAATTACTGAGCAGCCCTCGAGTTTTAGCTGAACTTCTTCTCGTGTTGTGACAGGGTCCTTCATTGAGAGGGAGAGGAGGCGGTGGGGCAGTGAGAGCCACCGGAGGGACGAGAACTGCTGTGGGGATGGAAATCACTGGAGAGGCGGGAACTGCTGGGGGGGTGGAAACCACTGGAGGGGTGGGAACTCCTGGAGGGGCAGGAACTACCGGAGGGGAGAGAATCACTGGAGCAAAAGGATGGGGGGGGCAATGCCTCCAGCAGTTCCCACCTCTTTTCTTTCTTTTCCTCTGCTTGCTCTGTCTCCGAGGCTCCTGATACCTTAAAAATGATTACTCCAAGGGGCCAAATTTCTCCCATACAGCAGGAGGCATATTCGCTTTCCTCAGGGTCAAAAGGATCTTTTGCATGTACAAATATGTTTAAAGCTTGACAAATCCAACCCTCAAAAGACCCATACCTAGGCCAATAGAGATGATGAGACTTTATTTCCTTTTTGTCCACTCTATCATACAACACTGAATCATTTTGACTTTATCTTTTCCTTTTGTACATGGATTACTGTCCCAGTTAGCTAACTTAATTCCCAGTGGACTATCCTGGGGTATATCCACCAGTGCCTTTCTGCTCCCCTTTTTCCTTCAACCTCACTTCCTTGTCCCATCTTCCCAGGACCTTACCTGCTTGTCCCTGATCCCTATTTCTTTGCTCTAACTCACTCCTCCAGCAGCTTGGACACCACCCACTCCTTGCAGTTGTTTCTCACATTAAGCACAGAAAATCTTTCCAGTAATACAATCCACCTCCTCCCAATCAACAATTGATATAACATATACTCATTCACTCGTAGTCACTTGCTTCATGTCTATGACATGTTTCATTCACTCCCACTCATTCCATTACCATAACAAAGTGACAACACAACAGTAAGGTACCTTTATTTTCAAATCTCTTGTTAACATTCACCCGCAGGTATTACTTACCACATAAAATGCTTTAATTTGGAGCATATGATCTCTGTCTGCCCTCTTCCGCATACCAAAGGACAGCAGAACTCCTCCTAAACTTTTAGGGGAGCTATCTAGAGATCTGCTTTTCCCCAGATCTGGCAGCCGGGCAGAAAGTCTTATCAATAAAACCTGAAATGTTGTTGGCCAACCCCAGATGCTCTTGAGTATAGGATCCCTGAGATATTTTCCTCTTAACCTCCATGGATCCCAACCCTCAATCTGGTACTCCTTTTGGGACTGGGGATCCTCACTCTTGTCCCCTATTTCCTAGTGGATTGCTTAATAAATGCTTTGCTCCCTTTCCTGGGGTCCAACCCCTCCCAGGACCCGGTCCCAGTTACCCTGGGGGTCACTCACTCTACCTTTTGCTTTGTCTCTTTGCCGGCCAGTCACCTCACGGAGACTTTGCACTTGCTTTGCAGATCTGGATTGTCCAGTCTGCGTCTCACACACACACCAGTCAATCCCCCATACCCTGCCCCCACTTACAGTGCTTACAATGTATTTTCCTGTCCAGGTCTTAGTGCACAAGAATTGTGGGCTAGTTGCAGTGGTTTCTTAGGGGGCCTTTTTTCTTTTCTTTTGTTTTATGAGTCCCTTCTTGTCCATGGGGTGTCAGCCTGCAATCGTCAATGATGCAAGAAGAAGCCAAGCGAGCTGCCGAACTCAGTGAGGTGCACCTCACACTCAGAATCCCCTAAGGCCACAGAGAGGAGGTGTCCATCCTGGGATGAGCCCCAATTGTGAGAAAATGACTCTTACTCCTCAACTGAATTTTTAAAAATTTAATAAAGGAAAATAGGGGACAAAATGACTAAAGCAAAAGTAACAGCCCTGAGTTCGTAGCTGTAGCTAGAGGCACACCGGGTAACCATAGCAACTTTTCTTATATACCCTTTCTATTGCATTGGTCAAATACGTATTCATAGACAATTATATGTATTCAAACATTTCTTTAACCTCCTTTACATGTCCCTGGAATTCTTTAGCTTGGTTCGGCCACTGACCCATCTTTTTAGAGCATGTGCAGTAATTGTGGATGTGGTTTTGAGGGTCGTGTGTCACCTCCTCACAATGGCCCCCTGTTCCGTGGTTTCAGCAGGTGATAGTTATTCATAGTTGAAGTGTCAGTAGCAGGGGTCCTCATCACATCATTCTTCAAATGTTATCTGACCATGCAGATAGTTTTTCTATTTCAGTTATTGTAAGTTAACCACAAGTACTCTAAATCAACATCAGCTATTTCACAAATATATCTGAGTTATTTTCATTATTGCCAGTTAGTTACAAAAATAAAAGCATTAGTTATTATTTCACAACTACAGCTACTTCTGCAAAAGTTAACATTATATTATAATGCACAACACATAGCATCCATTTTAATATTTGCGAAAGCAAAAACTATCATATGTGTTTATCACATCCTCTTCAACCAAAAATTAATTTCTCCTTTATTCTGCAATGAGCAGTTAACATAAAATATTTCTTTGTCACCTCAAGAGTACCCTGCTCAACTACGCCAATTAAAATGTAAGGCCTCCAAAAACCTCACTCAACGAGACTTTTAAAACGGCTTACAGTTGTTCATGTACTCTGAGTTATATGCATGGGAGAAATACCGACAAGACATTCTCAGGAGGTCAAAACAACAAGGAAAACTTTACTGAAAACTTCAGAAAATCAGAGAACTTTGGCAAAAGATTTAGAGCAGCACTCAACATAAAACACTTCTCAAAGCATTTACTTAGAGCATCCAACTTGGCAAACTCCAAGCCCGTTTGATTTTAAGTTACTCAAAAATTCTAAGAAGAGGGACTTAGAAGACAGAAAAAGATATCAAAAAGAACAAATATAGCTACCACTCCTGGTTCCAGTGGTGTTCAGCTGATAGAAATTCCAAGAGGAAGTAGGGTCAAGACATGCTTGTCTTGTGTTCCACTTTAAACACCTCTTGACCTTCCTGGGGCCTTTCCCCCAGGTGGGATTTCTGGTCATCTGGCCACTCAGGAGTTGGGTTAAGGGATCCAGGAGCAGGGTGTGGAGTATTGCATCCGGTGTGTCAGTGAATGGCAGTCACTGCAGGACTGGTTAAAAGGCCCAGGGGATTGGGGTGTACAGGGCAGTGCACTGCCTCACCAAAGGCAAGGCCCAACCTGCCCCTGCCTCCCACACACCCAAAATATTTTGAGGCAGCAATCCTTCCAGTCTGTCACACCAACCATTAATGTCAGAACTATGATAATTATGGCAATTTTCTTATGATCGCATTTAAATTTGGAATCCATTATGTTATCCAATCAAATATATATTCCCCTTGATTTTTTTTTTTTTGTATTTCATGAAAGATTCCAGTGTTCTTTCTAATTTCTTCCAAATCAATCTCTATTCTCAGAGTCTGATCTACATATACACAGAAACTGGTGTTGATAACTGTGCACACACAACCTTTGGAAGCCAGAAGCTAAACCAAAGCCATTTGATTTTGTTTAACTACCTTTAAAAGGCTGGTATTTTTTGTGGCAAAGTACCAATTGCACTGTTTGTCCAATTTTCTATTTGTTCAATAACTCCAGATATGTTCTCTATAGCCTTTTCCAATTCAGGCACTCCTAGCCATGGTAAAAATCCTCTCATAAACTTGTGGAGTCCAGAGGATCTTTCAACTAAGGGACTAAAATTTTGGTTTTGTCTTGTTATAAAAGATACTTTCATCTGAATGAGTAACTGTAGGAATGATAAATGAAGACACATGGACTCCCCTCAGCAGTTCCAAAGGAAAATCGCTTATTGCAAAAATCCAGACCTTTTTATGCTGTATTTAAGCACTAAACTCTTATCTGTTTACATTCTTGTGAAACAAAACAAACATGCATTGGCTGCCTGCCACTGCAGGTGTTGCTGTTCATGTGTTCTTTTATCCAATCACCTTTTGGATCAAGCAGCGTTCATGCGCACCCTTAAGCAATCGCAATCGCAATCCCAAACACGAGGTGACCACACACTGGTTATATAACTTGTTTTTAGGTTATGTGATTTTTTTTTGTGCTAACCTGTTAGCTGAACCTCTCCCAGAGTGCTTTCTGGTGAGCAGAAGAGGCAGAAATGAACAGAAGTGAACAGAGGCCTATAAGGCCCTTATTCTATAAGATTTTTCTTATCTGCTACAAGAAACAGAAGAAATCCAACAGTTACTGCAGTTTGTTATCAGTGTCACAGCTTGCATTACCTTTAGGTGTGAATTTCTCCTCCAAGTAAGTAGCATTTGTTCTATGTGTGTTAGAGTGGCCCTTAGGAAAAAATACATTGTTCTCTACTCCTTCTTTTATAATTGCTTACAAGGTTTTGTGGGGGTGGCTGACTAATTCAGGTGTGAACAGCCATGCTACAATATTAAAGACATTGTTCTGTAAACATGGAGGTAAACCATGTAATGATTGTCATTTTAGAGTTTCTGATTGTTGCAGCTTTAGCTACAGCAGATTTATTAATACCGAATGATTTTTCCCCCTTTTTCTTTTATATATTCTCTGTATTCTTTAAACATATATTTGTAGCTCTGTAGCCTACTGCTGTATCTGTGGCTAGTTTTCCCAGTACTTTTCCCTACCTTTTCCCTAGGCAGAAAGAACACATTCCAAAGCCCCTATCCTATCTTGGTTCTTTCTGGGAACCAAGGCTGAAAAAGAGCTCTTCAAGACACATTTTCATAAACAAACTAGTCCCATCTGAGGGGGGAGGATTTAGGGGATTTAGAAGGGACTTGTACTGGGGGGGAATTGCATCACCACTTGTGCTCCTAATGGGTGATTTTTGACAATTATGCTAATTTGCTAAACTTATAAAACTGTATTCACCTGGGGGGGGTAGGCATTTTGTGGACTTTTTAGCATATCAGTCCCTGGAGGCTTCCAATAAAGATCAATCTTTATATTACATACTATACTAATATCTCAAAAGTGTGTTGTTTTATTTCTAGGTTCTTTAAGGCATCATATTAGTTACTGTGCTGTCCAGTACAGTTCCCCTGTGTCTGGAACTGGCTTTATTCACTTATAGGTATCTATCACAGTTCCTGTGCTCTCAAGGGGTCTAGCCAGGCTAGCTCTTAGAGCCCGAGTGCACGGCCGGATAGGCGAACAAAGACAAAAGACAACAGGCGCTCTTCCTTCTTCTTGTACAGTCCCAGCTTTATTCCCTCTGGAACACTGCCAAGGATCAGAAAGAGAATGGGCCCTGGCCTGCAAGGGGTTTTCTGCCCTCTGAAAAGGGGAACGGGAGAAGGGGGGGGAACCACAACCAATGGGGGGCAACTTGGGGGAGGGACGAGGGGAGGAGCTAATGGAGGCAACCAAAACCAAAACCTAGAGGGGGGTGTGTGTGGGACAAACCACGTGCAAATTATACTAAACTATGTGTGTGCAAAAATCACCTCTATGCAATAACAAAATGAACTAACTATTTAGTGCAATACAACATCTCACCCTTATTTTGTTAGAATAAAGTTGAAAGAAAGGTGTCGGGCCTATTTTGATTCAGAATATGAATCAGTCCACCATTTGCTATTTGCAGGCAGGTTAGGCTGCTCTAGGTTTGCAAACTCTGTATGGTTGACTTCTGAGGTAGTAGGGATTAAACTGTTGAGGGCTTTAGAATCAAGCAACATAAAACTCCGAACGCTAACACAATTAAGAATAAAACAACAATAAACAACAGAATTGTTTTAACAATAGATGTCTACCACTCTGAGAGTCCCCAGCCTTTGAACAGTCCACTGAACCAGTCCTCGGATTCTTGCTTTACTTGTCTGACCAGGCTTCTCAGTTCTTTGAGGGCGGTGTGGACGTTGAATGCTTTTGATATTAAATTCAGTCAACAGAGTCCTTCAAATTCCTGGCACTCATGTCCCTGCAGCAGGAAGAGGAAGTCTATAGCTGCACGGTTTTGAAGGGTGGCCTGCCTGGTAATTTTCTCATCTTCTAGGAGGGAGCTGATGGCGGTGGATGTCAAGTTTGCCTGTTTGACTACCCAGCACTCTAGGTGGCCCAATTCACCTAGAGCTTTGGCTGCTGCTACCCATGGAAGAAAGATGAATGCAGCAATTCTTTTTGACTCGGACCAATGAAAAATTTCTGAATCACAATTTGGGTCTAAATTGTCAACGCTTTTCTTATGAATTTGTTGGCCGAATTGTTTTTCTTAGTCCATTCACTAATCATGGTTTGGTTGGGTGCCAACAGGGACAACCACCTGATGGTACATGGCCCTCCTAAAAGCCGGGATGGGATACCTGCCCATGCCCAATCTCCGCAAATTAGAAACAGACTCTTAGGGAGGCTTCTGGGGTGTGAATGGTACGGATTGTCTGCTGTAACATGGCTCAAAACTTTACACCACCTTTTGGCAGTAAACTCTTCTCGATATTGTAGTATGTTATGAAAGGCTTTGGTGCTCGACAGTGGAGTGAAAGTAAAGTGAATACAGTATGGTGCTGGGTAGGAACCAACCAGCTCCAATTCTTGGGGTTCCTGAGCTGCTCTGGGTAACTTTGGCAGCCACTCTTCTATTGGATTTTTAATCATTACAGCTCGCTTATGACGGATTTTGTGTGAGTGTGTGTGGTGTGATTTGGGACTTGGGTTAGGGATATGTGTCTCAGAACTGGCTGGATACTCTCCAGCTTGCAGGGGAATCCCTACCAGGCAGGTAGACATGGGGTCCTTTGCTTCTGTAGTGGACCGGCATATATTTTCTTGTTGAAGCGTCTGTGCTAGGGTCACCCAGCTATTTTGGCATGGCTGAGGGACGATCCATGCAGTTGTCAGGCTGCTCAGCATGAACAGGAAGACAACTTGGACAGGGCTCATTGCGAGGTTGAGTGGGAGGTAGGTTTTTTTTCTAAAAGGAAAACAAACATGTTAAAAGCATGTTAAAAGTCAAATCTGCCAGAATCAACTACATCTCAGGAAGGTTTTGTCCCACTCTTCCAGTGGCGTCTTTTTTTTGAAGCAACAGCTGCTTGCTTCTCATTATCTTCTGTTGATGCTGGATTTTTAGGGACAAATGGTTTTACCCACTTTTGGGGTATCCAACGTGGGCCTGAGGGGGTGGATACACACGCGTAGCCATGCTCCCAGGTCACGAGCTCATAGGGACCTTGGATCTCCCAGGTTTCTGGATCCCTAATCATGACTGGTGGACGCTTTGACAACTTAAACTGATTGCCGCTGTTAAAGTGACATACCACCGGAGGACTCATGTTTTCAAATGAACAATTTAGAAAATTGACTGTTGTTGGGGAGGATGAAACAAGAAAACCTTATAAATATGACTGCTTATTTGTAGAGAATATGAAACATATTAGTGAAATAGAGTTGAAGGCAAGTTTCGATGTCTAAGATGCCAAGCTTTAGTTACTGAAAAACTAGAAAACAATAGTATAGTCAGCTGCAAGTAAATCCCCCTTGATGAAACAATGCCCTTCTCCTTACCGAAAGTCTAAGGGTCAGAGCAGACCCTGCTAGCTCGGCAGGAGGGGTCCAAAGAGTAGTTTTTAGAGTTTAAAATGTAACACTGTATGGTAATGTAGTGATTCTTATAGGCTGTATGTAAATGCTATAGGATCTGTGTCTTGTACTAGATTAGTTGGTGTAGATAAGAATATTCAGTATAGAAGAAGGTTTAATGTATTGTAACAAGAACTTCGCTCTCTCTCTCTTCTTCCTCCTCTCTTGCTCCTTTTCTTCTTCACTATCTTCTCACTCTCTCAGACCTGCTCCGAGCTGCAGCTGGCAGCTCGAAGCAGGGCCCTTTCACCCACGCCCTATACAATAAACTGCATGCTTCAAAACTAGGCTTGACTCCAGAGATCTCTCGTCTCCGTCCATCACGACTGACCCGTCGTTCTCACAGACTGTGAACATGGCTTTGCAGAGTTTTTGCTGTGGTGTCATCCATGCTGTGGAACTGTTCTGCCTAGTCAGGACTTGTTTGAGCGTCTGGTGGGCACGCTCAACCACAGACTGACCTGTGGGGGAGTACGGGATGCCTCTTGTATGCTCTACTCCCCACTGCTGGATAAACTCTAGGAATTCTTTACCTCTGTACGCTGGGCCATTGTCAGTTTTTATTTTCTTCAGGATCCCCAATACTGCAAAGGCTTGCACAAGGTGCCGTTTGGCATGTGCAGCTGTTTCCTCTGCGTGGGCAGAGGCATAAACTGCATTTGAATATGTGTCAATGCTCACATGCACATACTTAAGGCGACCAAAACTGGGAATGTGTGTGATGTCTGTCTGCCACTCCTTGCAGCTCTCAAGGCCTCGGAGGTTAACCTCCATACCTAGTGATGGCATGGCTTGGACTTGGCAATTAGGGCAGGTGGCCACAATGGCTCGAGCCTGACCCCATGTTAGCTGGAACTGACGCATCAGGCCACGAGCATTTTGATGGTATTGCTGGTGACTTAGCTTTGCCTGTTGGAAAACATCTGGAAGGCGTGTCATTTCTGCTGGGGCTGCAAGGGCATCTGCCTTGCGATTACCCTCTGCGATCTCACCTGGTAAATTGGTATGCGACCTTAAGTGCATCACATAAAATGGGTGCTCTCGATGCAAAAATAAATAAATTAGTTTTGAGAGCAGCCTGAAGAGACGTTCATTCTCAATGTCTTTGAGAACTGCCTGCTCCGCCCTGGACACTACCCCCGCTACGTAGGCTGAATTGGTGTGATGCCTTAGCTTTTATATTTTCAGATTCTGTGCGTGCTGCCTAGGGATGAAGCCTCGTATTAGGAACTGTACTGTGCTCCCTCTACGGAGCAGGTAGACAAAACAAATCCATTTCTGCTGGAAGACCAAGGACAACTTTCAGCCCAAGAACACAAACAACAATGGACTGAGGGGTGGAACAAGAAGAATGGGACCTCATGGCCTGGGGCTGTAATTGGGCAATTGGACCCCAATATGCAAATAGACCTAAACTTATAAAATGGCCAAATCTCGTGACTGCGGCGCCATTTTTGCCACCACTTGCAGACCACCCTGGGTGCTGCCTTGCGTAGGCTTCTGTAATGCCCAGGGTGGATTCTGGGGACCTTTTAATAAATCCTAATTTTACTCTTTAGTTTTGCCTGGCCTCTGTTTCAGGTCAGCCCTCCCAAGGCAACAGCTTCTGGCAACCACGAAGGGACAAGGTGAGGCATCTGTGAAACCCCCCTGGACCAGGAGAACACCCCGACTTATTTTGAGAGGGGACAATCCCCGCTGTGGCCAGGAGGTGTCAGAGCCCAAGAATCCAATGCTCCGGGGACCTGACAGAGGCACGTGAGTAATCCGAGAGCACCAGAGTCAGGCAGGGGCTAGATTGCATTGCATTGCTGGCATAATGCTAGTAGTGGATTCTAGTGTTCCAGAATCTCAGTAGGGCTGCTGGTGCTGGTGTGGCACCAGCGGTGGAGTGGGGAAGGAATCCTCCATGCTCGCATTTCTAGCATTTTTGCAGGGCTGCTGGCCTGACGCCAGCAGCGAGAGGGGGAAGGAATCCTGCTCGAACCCTGAAGAGCGAGAGTTTGAATCCAATCCTCGTTTGTTTGTTTCTCACTCTCTTTTCAGTCATAGTTGATAAGGTATGGGGTGTGCATTCTCCTGTAAGGGCTGCAATGATAACATCACAAGAGATAGCCCCCTGGCATCAGTCTTGCGAAGCTGGGCTGATATAACAGGAGGCGATTCCTTATTTCATAGATCTAAACTTATAAGACTTTCAAAGCATATGTGGCCATCCTATGAACTAGATAGTGACCAGAAGTGGCCTGAATTCGGAAGTCTCGATAAGAAATTGATATCTAGTTTAATTTCTCGCATATGTGAAGATCGATATTTTGATGAACTGGAATATGCCCGTCTGTTCATGATAATAACTTCTCGCCAGAAGCCGGAGAAAAAGGACCATATACTGGTCTTAAAGAAAAAACAGGGGAAAAATAAGAAAGATGATGAGTTAATGTGGAATAGTGAATATAAAATCAAGGGAGAAGCAGAATTCGACTTTGTCGCCCCTGATCTGAGAGCGGGTCCAGGTCCTAGCAGGGCTGCTGCACCCCCACCCCCACCCCCACCCCCACCAGCGCTGCCCCAAGCCCCGCCGGCGCCACCCCTGGAGGTGGGGTGGGGGGGCCTCCGCCCCTGATCTTGCCCCTGTTGATGACAGTGCTGGCTCCGCCACCCCCGGCCCCGCCTGCCGTACAGCAGACGGGGGGGATGGGCTCTGGCCGCCGCCACCACCGCCCCTCATGGGGGTGGGTCCCTCACCCCTATCCCAGCCTCCGGTCGGAATGGCAGGGCTGCCGCTGCTGCTGCCCCCGGTTGGGCCGCCCCCGCCCCTGTCCCCAGCAGAGTCCCTCCCATCACCATCCGAAAAAGGGAGGGCGGGGGGGGCGTGCCCCTGACAGGCCCTCCCCAAGTGAAAGAGGAAGGAAAAGGGGGGGAGGACAGTCAGCGCGTGCAGCCCACGGCTCCGCCTCTGGAGGTGGTGCCGTAAATGGGGCAGAGAAAAAACCTCCTTTGGGAGGAGTGATTATCCCTCTGCTCCCAGGCCTGTAAGTTTCCATAGCAACCCTGAATGCCAGGGAGCTGCCTCAGATGATGTCATTGAAGGGCACAGGCAGACAGCTCAGAGGCAGTGGCACTGCAAATCCTGTTTGGCCTTTCCTGGGATCGGGAACAGGCGGAACAGATTATATGCTACAACAGAAACAACCGAGTCAGACAGCACCAGGGGAGAGGATGAGATAGATACAGAGGAAGAGGATGAAATTGAGCAGATCTTGGGTAGGCAGAGAAGAGGTAAAATAGCTAGACGGGCCATCAAAGAACGTAGCCCGATTGCTAGACGGACCAGGGCAAAGAGACGAGAACCAGTTTTGCAAGCTCCACTGAGGCAAGCTGCCGGCAGTCAGGGACCAATGTATGTGAAAGGTCCCATACTCCCTTATTGAGTTAGAACAGTGGAAAGCTACAGTAGGGAAATACAAAGAGAACCCAGATAAAGTAGCAATGTTAGTAGAACGGGCAATTAACTCACAAAACCCTGACTGGGCTGATTTGAACTCTATGTTAGACACGTTACTTGACCCTACAGAGAGAAGAATGGTTAACAAAGCCATCGTTACCTCAGTCGAGGCAAGCATTGCAAATGGATTACTCCAAGGCACTGTCCCACAGATATACCCCCTTGAAGATCCAGGATGGGATCCAAATACACCAGAAGAATTGGCAAGATTAAAACGATATCAAACCCTAGTAGTTTATGGACTAAAACACAGGGTCCCTAAAGCTATAAATTGGTCAAAGATTTATGAAGTAAAGCAAAATTATGATGAATCACCCACTGATTTTTTAAACAGGTTAAGAGAAAATGCCATCAAATATACAGATTTAGATCCGGAATCAACAGACAGAAAAGCCCATCTAGTGCTTTTGTTCATGGGTCAAGCTTCGAATGATATAAGGAAAAAATTGCAAAAGATAGAGGGTGTTCAAGACCTAGATAAGTTGCTAGAGGTTGCCTGGAAGGTGTTTCGAGATAGAGGTTCAATTGAAAAAGTTAAATCCCAACCTAACAAGAAAGCAACTCAAGAAAAGTCATCTAAGAAAACCCCCCCTGTAGACAGGGATCAGTGCTCCTATTGTAAGAAAACAGGCCATTGGAAGAAGGACTGTCCAGCACTGAAAGAAAAATCCTCAGTCCCCCAGCTTCCCGTGGTGCAAGAGTCAAGTGACTCAGGTTCTGAGTGACGGAGACCGAAGGCTTCTTCCCCAGCAGAACGTTTGGTTGTAGCTAAGCTGGGGAAAGAGGACATTGAATTTCTAATAGATACTGGAGCTACTTATTCTGTGTTGAATGCTTTGAAAGGGAAACTGAGTCATGATACTGTACAGGTGGTTGGGGCCACCGGGGTAACCAAAACACGGCCTTTCTTTCAACCTTTAAAATTTAAGCTAGGGAAGCACTGGGTAACCCATCAATTTCTTTATATGCCTAACTCCCCCAAACCATTGCTGGGGAGGGATTTGTTGGAGAAATTAGAAGTAGAAATCAAATTTAAAAAGGGAAAGGGAGTACAGGTTGTAATTCCTGACTCTAAATTTGTCCAAGTTGCTGCACTTTTTGTACAAGAAAAATTTGATGAAATCCCTGCTGAAGTTGAACATGTGGTAAATCCCATACTATGGGCCAGTGATATCCCAGGAAGATCCAAACGAGCAGAACCAGTGAGTATTGCACTTAAACCAGGAGCCACACCGGTAAGGCAAAAACAATACCCTTTGAAACTAGAGAGCCATAAGGGGTTGGCACCTGTAATTGAAAAATTCCTGCAACATGGTCTACTAGTACCATGTGAGTCCAAGTTCAACACCCCAATTTTAGCTGTTAAGAAAGCAGACAGTAAGAGTTATTGATTAGTACAAGATTTATGAGCAATTAACAAAATTACTGAGGACATACACCCAGTGGTTACCAATCCCTACTCACTTTTGACTACACTGACAGACGAATTAGGACGGTTTTTAGTTGTAGATCTGAAGGATGCCTTTTTCTGCATTCCTGTTCATAAAAGCAGCCAGGAGCTCTTTGCGTTTGAGTGGCAAAATCCTGAAACAGGCAGGAAAACTCAGCTCACTTGGACAGTTCTCCTCCAAGGGTTCCACAACAGTCCCACAATATTTGGAAACCAGCTGGCAAAGGAATTAGAAGACTGGAGAAGACGAGAGCCTGAGCCAGAAGGAGTTATTCTTCAATATGTGGATGACATCCTGATTGCAACCAAAACCAAGGACGATTGCATACAGCTTACCGTAAGTTTATTAAACTTCTTAGGACTGAGTGGGTACAAAGTTTCTAAGAACAAAGCACAGATCTCTAAAGAAGCAGTAGTTTACTTGGGGCTTGAAATCTTCCGTGGACACCAACATCTCAGCAAAGAACAGAAGGAAGCCATCTGCCGACTCCCTGAGCCCCATACTGTGAGAGAGATGCAAGCTTTCCTGGGAATGGTAGGTTGGTGCCGTTTGTGGATAGCCAATTATAGACTGCTAGTAAAACCTCTGTATAGAGCATTGAAAATAGCCGAAAAAGGAGTTATCATATGGACTGAAAGCACTAGAGCAGCATTTAAACAGCTGAAACACTCCCTAATGTCAGCCCTGGCACTAGGGCTGCCAGACTTGACTAAGCCTTTTGAACTTTTTACATATGAGAGACAGAATATGGCGTTGGGGGTATTAGCGCAACGCCTTGGGAATCAGCGGAGGGCTGTGGCCTATTTTTCCAAACAGCTGGACAGTATTGCCCAGGGCTGGCCAGGATGCCTGAAAGCTGTGTCAGCTACTGTCCTCCTGATCCAAGAAGCTCGAAAGCTCACCCTGGGACGACGCATGGTAGTATATGTGCCCCATGCTGTAGCAGCTGTACTAGAACAAAAGAGGAGACATTGGCTATCCGGGAATCGAATGCTTAAATATCAAGCACTGCTACTAGAGCAAGATGATGTTACCCTGAAAACAACGTCTGTTGCTATCCCTAGCATGTTTCTGTCTTCCACCCTGATTGACAATGAACCTGAACATGACTGTTTGCAGACAATCGAAGAGGTCTATTCCAGTCAACTTGATCTGAAAGACGTGCCCCTGGAAAACCCCAACTGAGAGCTTTTTACAGATGGGAGCAGCTTTATGAAGAATGGGAAAAGGATGACAGGTTATGCAGTAACCACGTAGGATAAGGTGGTCGAGGCAAAGGCCCTGCCAGCAGATGTGTCATCACAGAAAGCCGAATTGATAGCGCTAACAAGAGCCCTAGACCTGAGTGAAGGGAAAAAGGTAAATATCTGGACCGACTCAAAGTATGCATTTAGTGTTGTCCACGCCCATGGAGCCATCTGGAAAGAGAGAGGACTGCTGAATGCTCAAGGTAATCAGATCAAACATGCTGAACAAATACTTGCCCTCTTAGAGAGCATTAAAAAACCCGCAGAAGTAGCTATGGTGCATTGTAGAGGCCACCAGAAAGGGAAAACCACTCCAGAATTGGGAAACCGCCTTGCTGATAAAGTGGCAAGAGGGGTTGCAGAAAAAGGAATTCTGGCCATAGTCCCACAAAAAGAGATTGATTTATCAAAGTTTACCCCAAGATACAACCAAGCAGACCACAAGCTAATTAAGTTACTTAAAGCTGAGATCACAGAGAGCGAGTGGGCCGTTACCCCAGCAAATCAGGTTGTAGTCCCACCCCTGATCCTGCGAGAATTAGCTCAAAAAGAGCATGAAAAAACACATTTTAAGATCGAAAACCTCCTGAAACATCTGAAAAAGGCAGTAATAGGAAAGGGAATGACTGATATTATACATCAGTGGTAAGCAAATGTGAGGTCTGCTGCAAAATAATCCAGACACAAGGAAAAGGGTTGTATTAGGAGTAACAAAGGCAGGGGATCTTCCTGGAGATTACTGGCAGATAGATTTTGCGGAGTTACCACGCAGGGAGGGATATAGGTACATACTGGTGTTGGTTGACACCTTCAGCGGATGGCCGGAAGCTTACCCCTGTCGCACTAACACAGCCAAGGAAGTGGTGAAAGTTTTGCTCAACCACATAATTCCACAGTTCGGGGTTCCCTTGGTAATATCATCAGATAGGGGACCACACTTCGTTGCAACAGTGGTTAAGGAAGTTAGCCATATTTTAGGAATTTCTTGGGATCTGCATACACCCTATAGACCCTAAGCCAGTGGTAGAGTTGAACGTATGAATGGGACACTCAAAACGCAAATTAGCAAGATTTGTCAAGAAACCTCCATGACATGGGTTCAAGCGTTGCCTATAGCTTTACTGAGAATTCGCATACAACCGAGGCGGAGGGATAACATCAGTCCCTATGAAATACTATATGGCAGATCATATCAGATCCCACATATTCCAGGTGAGATTCACATGAAAGGGAAACTTGATTTACAGAGATATCTAATGGCTTTAGGCTCTACTGTGCAGAAGCTCCAGGCTTACATCGTGCTGTCTAGACCCATAGGGCTCAACACGCCTGCACATCCCTTTCAGCTTGGAGACTGGGTCTATGTTAAATGGTGGGACAGTGATCCTCTACAAGCAAGATAGAGAGGACCGTTCCAAGTCCTGCTGACCACTCTCACTGCAGTCAAACTTGCCGGCAAAGGACCCTGGATTCACTATTCTAGAGTTAAGAAGGCTTCTGCACTTGAAATATTTGTAATTACAGACACTGATCCAGATAAAACCATTCCTTAACTGATTTCTCCTTGGTATCTGTAGAACTGTACATGATAATCATTATTCTCCTCAGTATATCATCATTGGTGTTTATTATTGTCATTAGATATCTACCTGTTATTATATATGTTTACTGTTAGTAGATTATTAGACTTTTATCATAGTCAGAAATTTATTATTGTTAGCTGTAGATTATTGTTAAATACTTAATTGTTATTAAATACCTGCTATTAGTAGATATTTAGAGTAGAGACTTGACAAGGAAAAGACCTTGTCAAGCCTCTAAAGGGGGGAAATGATGCCTTAGCTTTTATATTTTCAGATTCTGTGCGTGCTGCCTAGGGATGAAGCCTCGTATTAGGAACTGTACTGTGCTCCCTCTATGGAGCAGGTAGACAAAACAAATCCATTTCTGATGGAAGACCAAGGACAACTTTCAGCCCAAGAACACAAACAACAATGGACTGAGGGGTGGAACAAGAAGAATGGGACCTCACGGCCTGGGGCTGTAATTGGACAATTGGACCCCAATATGCAAATAGACCTAAACTTATAAAATGGCCAAATCTCGTGACTGCGGCGCCATTTTTGCCACCACTTGCAGACCACCCTGGGTGCTGCCTTGCGTAGGCTTCTGTAATGCCCAGGGTGGATTCTGGGGACCTTTTAATAAATCCTAATTTTACTCTCTAGTTTTGCCTAGCCTCTGTTTCAGGTCAGCCCTCCCAAGGCAACAGGTGACCAAATTAATTGGCTCTGGGAATTTCTCAAAAGCTCTCACTACTGCAGCCAGTTCAGCGACTTGGGGCGATCCCTCCACAAACTCTACATCAGCTTCCCAATGCTGAGTTTGAGGATTTCTCCAAGTCATCACCGACTTGTGGGATGCCCCGGATGCATCAGTGAACACTGTGAGAGCCTTCAGCGGCCTACAACTCCTTTTCTCACAAGGAATGAGGTGGAACTCCTTATTAAACAGCTTGTGTGACGGGGCATGGATTGATATCTGTCCACTGTAGCTGTCCAGGGATATCTGGAGGTTGGAATTCCCTTGGAGCAGAAACTTGAACATCTCTTTGGTCAGCCTCTCGGGAGAGTTCTTTCCCTCCTCAGAAAGCTTGACCGGGAGGTGAATACACGCAAAGTCACAACCAGCCAGCTCACGCAGTCTCAACCTGGGCTTTCTGGATCAGCTGAGCTATCAGCTCTTGTGGCTTTGTGACTGTCTTGGATCGCTGGTGGGAGAAGAAAACTCACTCTATTATTAAGAGGGGGTCTTTCTCCCCTTTGATCCATTGGAATATCAAACTGTGCAGGTGTGGCAACAATCCTAGAACAATGAATTTGAAAGGCAGCTCGGGCTGATAACGGTGAGCTTGCCTCTCGGTCAAGGCTTTTTGTGCTTTTTTTATTGCGGTTTTTGCCTCTGGGGTCAGTTCCCTGGGAGAGAGCAACTCTCTCCACCCCACTCAAAAAATTGTTGAGGGGATCTAGGTCCTCGTTGGTGAGGCCTAGCCAGGGCCTGACCCAGTTCAAAGACCCACACAGGGAATGGAGATCTGCTAGGGTTTTGGGATCACCTTTGTATTTCCAATTTTTGTGGAGCAACGGTCCGCACAGTGATCTCCAGGCCCAGGTACTTCCAAGGTGGCACCCTTTGAACCTTGTCTTTCCGCAGTTGAATTCCAGCAGAGGTTAAAACTTTACCCGCTAGGTCAAGTGTGTGTTGGAGTATAGTGTCATCGGGGGCACACACAAGCACATCATCCATGTAATGAAGGATGATAGCATCCCTTCTTTCGGCGTGTATTGGGGACAGCAATGAAGCCACGTACCACTGGCAGATGGAAGGACTGCATTTCATGCTTTGAGGCAATACTCTCCAGTGGTAGCGCTTCATTTGGGCTTCTCAATTATAGGTGGGAACCGAGAAGGCAAACCGTGGAGCATCTTCTGGGTGTAGTGGAATTTGGAAGAAACAGTCTCTGATGTCTAGGACAACTAATTGCCAATTTTGAGGGAGCATTGACGGGGAGGGCATCCCTGGTTGGAGTGACCCCATGTCCTCAATTACCTTGTTTATTTCTCAGAGGTCATGGAGGAGCCTCCACTTATCTTTCCCTGGTTTCTTTATTACAAAGACCGGGGAATTCCAAGGGCTGGTTGTTTCCTCTATGTGTCCTTTGGCCAATTGTTCTTCTATGAGCTCTTCGAGCGCCTTAAGCTTTTCTTTACTGAGTGGCCATTGAGTTACCCAGACTGGGGTGTCATCCAGCCATGTTAACTTTTGGGTAGGGCAATCCACAGTGGCCGCTTCTAAAAATCCTGGGGGGTTTTAGGGATAACTAATTTGACCCCCCACTGGGACATGGTGTCTCTCCCCCACAGGGGAGCCTTATAGTTTATGACAAACGGACGAACACTGGCCATTTTTTTTGTCTGGCCCCTCAATTTGCACAATGCTCTTTGAGATTTTAGCCAATTGTAACCCTCCTATACCTTGAAGTTTGCCAGCCACGGGTTGCAAATCCCAATGTGAAGGCCACATCTTTTCCGGTATAATGGTTACATCAGATCCGGTATCAAGAAGGCCTTGGAGATGATCTGTCCCACAGGTTAGGTTGCATCCCATAATGGGTTTGTCCTCACCAACCACTTCTGCCCAGTAGACGTCAGGTGCTTTGTCATCTACAGGGACCCCCACTGGAGTGGGAATGGCTTTGGCGATGATTTTCCCCTTGCCCAAAAAGAAGGGTGTCTGAGGACAACGCGCCAGGAGACTGAGTTTAGTCATGCTCCCCTTAGTAGTCATGGGAGCAATCTCAATCTCTATGGGTGTGTGTGCTGTGTCCCCAATAACAAAATACTCACTGTCTAGTCCTGTGAGATATACTGTCAAGTCTCGTGACTTCTCTGGCAAGTCCACTTCAATGACTGTCCAGTGGGTAGATCTGAAAACAAAAGCTTCTGTAGTTACAAGCTTGAAACGCCCACAAGGCTGCCAAGCTTTGTAAGATAAACATTCTTCATTTTTATCTTTTTTCCACCACACACCCAGCTTCTATCCCTCCCCCTTTTTATTTAAGAGAGAGTTTTTTCCCACAGTGGAACCCGCTGCATTTATGCCGAGGCTCAAGATGGGACCGTGCTGTGGTCCTAGTTTTTTTGATTGCTGTTGGTCTCATCTTTCTGGTTCTTTTTCTTCTGCTGGCTTTGGGGACAGTCCCTGGCAATGTGTCCAGGCTTGTTAAACTGGAAGCAGATGATGTTTTGAAGCTGTTCTGGTGACAATGGTTTCTTCTTCACTTCTGGTGTTACAGCTGCTACAGTCTTTGGGTTGGACAAGCTGGGTTTACTCTCTGGTGTGCTGAACAGCTCTGCTTTCTTGGCACATGCTTTCATCGTTTGTGCCAGTGTGGGTGGAGGGTGAATAGGCAGTCCTAGGATCACTCTGTGGCAGGCTTCATTGGCATTATTCTGAGCCAACTCCTTAATCAATATTGCTTGTGCTACTGGATCCGCTACTTGTCTTTCTATTTGTGCTTGAAGTCTGTCAACGAACTGCAAGAAATGTTCTGAGGCATGCTGTTTAATGTTAGCATAACTACCTTGTGCTTCTATTGTGGGAAGTTGGATAAAAACCTTTTCAGCAACTGTACAGATTTTATCTAAAATGAATTTTGATAACACCCAAACTTGGTCCTCAGGGTTAGCCCACTGCCCCTCACCGCACAAATGTTCATAGGTAATATCACTCCCTTCTAAATCCTGTGCACCCTGGGTGCTTTGCTTAAGTTCTTCTAGAAGCTCTTTTAAAGATATTTAAAAGTTGCTTTCCCAGATATCAAATTCTGAGGGAGTGAAGAGACACCGGAAAATACCTTTGATATCTGTAGGCACTAATTCAACAGATGTTAACATAGCTGTCATCATTCCTTTAAATATCTCACTATATCTTCCAAATTCTTTCTGAATTCTACACAATTCTTTTCTATTCTGATATGAAAAAGGCTGATAGCTTCTTATTACTCCTCCTTTACCAGTATATGTTACAGGGGCAGCCATTGGTATTGAATCCCCTTCTTGTTTTGGATCTTCAGGGCTTTCTAACCTGGCCCTGGTTCCATGGGAACTGGTTGGCTGCTCATCCTTCCCCCTGCCCCCTCCCTCAGCCCCATTCCCTTCCTGAGAATTGCTGGGAGAATCGCTTTCCCTTGGGGCCTCACCCCTATGGGCCTCGGCCCTACCCCCCCCAGCCCTGGCCCCACCCCCGTGGGAACTAGGCTCGACCCTGCCCCCTCCTGGGGCCCCATGCCCTGTGGCCCAAGCCCCACCCCCTCTGACCCCAGCCCCACCCCTGTGGGAACCAGGTGGAGGGGCATGGGAAACAGAAACAGGGAGGGGGGTGGAGCTGTCTGAAGGGGTGGAGCAACTGTGGGAACAGTGATTGCAACATCTGGGGGCGGGGTCACAGGATGATGTCATGCAGGGAGGGGACATGGGGGAAGGGGGAGTGGTGTCTGGGGAGAGGGAGGGGTTGAGGGAAGGAGAAGGGTAAGATGGAGGGTCGAGCACATGGCTTCAGCCATCTTGAATCCCAACCATGTGCTGGTGGCCATTTTGGATCTCGGCCATGTGCTGCTGGCCATTTTGAATCTCAGCCATGTGCTGGCCAGAGCTGTTTTGGAGGTAAGGGGGTTTATTTTCAGGGCTAACAGAACCTGAAATTTTAGGAACAGAAGCTGGGAGCAAGGGGTACAGGGAAAGTTCTCTTGCCTGCGCACTGCTATCAGAGCTAGGGTGCTGAAAAAGAAGCAGGGAGCCAGGGGGACAGTGGCTCTCATGCCAGGACCCCTGCATTTCTGGGGCTGCTCCACGTGTCTCTTTCAGCTCAGGGGCAGAGGGAATGGGAGAAGGGGTAGGGGAAACAGTGGGAGGGGGGGTTTGCAGTGACTGTTCTTTCTTTTCTTTCTTATTTAATTCCTTATGAATTAAGAGGAACACCGGGAAAAATTTAGATGCCAGTTTATCTCCCTGTTCTACTCTCGCTGTTAATAGTGTTCCAACTTTGTCCCAGGCAGAAATAGAACTCACATTCTGCTGGGAAAACTGAGGCAGATGAAAAGACAACCACCGGACAAACCTCTTTAATCTCCCCTTAGATACTTTCACATTCCCACTATCTAAAACATGTAGGGTTTGGGTATAAATGCCTCATTTCTGCACAGAAAGCTTAGAACCGATTTCAATAAAAATCTGTGCAGTTTTAATCTACCTACAATTGCAGCAAAACACAAACCGAAACCAAAATCACCAAACCAGACTCAGGAAAGAGCTACAGTTTCCCCTCCCCTCAGCTCTGAGGTAAGAGGAGTGAACCCACGTGTGAGAAAGCCCGCGGCTTTTAAACTGCTACCAGCAGCTGCACAGACACAGCAGAAGCATGTGGCTGGGAAAAACGCGAAAAACAACCCCCCCCCCACATTCGCCCGAGACCCTTTTTGCCATGCCTGGAAGCCCCTGCTTCCCCCCACGCCTACTCCCCCCACCCCGTGGGGCTACCCTTCCCTCTAGCCGGTTTTCTAGTGCTCTGAAGCCCCCAACACACCTGGGGGTCACTTTGGGATCCCAACAGGAATACTCACCCCTCCTCTTGGGACCTCGGCTGGCTGGAACTGTTGCAAAAGTAGTTCTTTGTCCTGAGACCGAACCGCCGTGGGCCTGGGGCGATTTTACTGGTCCCGTCCCTTGCTGTGAAGCCGTGCAAAAAACAACATTCTCCGACCAGGGTAGTCGATGATCCAAAAGCTTATAAAATCCACGGATGGGATTCCAGCTATTTCGTGAGATCTCAGACCGAGAAAACTCAGGAGGACACTGTTATAAGCAAAATAGCCGAATTGTTTTATATGAACAAATTTATCAGTGACAATTCGGTTACAAAAAAATAAAAATCCACCACCAAAATAAAAATAAAAAGAGATGCTGAGCCCGGGAGTTGGCACCGGTGAACAGGGTCGGTTCAGCGGTCTATCTGGCAAACAGCCCTCCCTTAGTTCACAAGAAACTGTTGCTGGAGCCTGGGTTTTATACAGTTTTTGTGCCCTCAGGCTGGACCCAGTGATGTAAATCTATTCAACTGTCCGGTATCGGTGTTTTCTATTCTTCTCTGCTTGCACTGAATAGTTCTTCCTGGGCTTACTGGAAGCCCTTTGTGTTTCCATCCCGGGTCCGGTGATGTTGTCCAGATGGCATCGTTATCTTGTCAGGGGGTGATGATCGTTCTTATCTGCGTCGTTGTGGCGTTGCCCCACTCCAAAAAGGTGTTACTTCTCCCTGTGTCTTCAAATGCAAATGAAGTCTCCCTCGGAGTTTGAGCTTCACCCTGTGTCTTCAAATGCTAATGAAGCTTTCCCTAAGTTTGGGTTTTGCAATCTGATTTTTACAAGAGCGAGGAGTGCCTAGTATATTCACTATATTTAACTTTCAGTGATTTATATAAAATATTATCACAGGCACGAATTAATTCTTAGCTTTCCTCATAACAGCCACCACGATGGACGCCAGACGTATCACAGTTCCTGTGCTCTCAAGGGGTCTAGCCAGGCTAGCTCTTAGAGCCCGAGTGCACGGCCGGATAGGCGAACAAAGACAAAAGACAACAGGCGCTCTTCCTTCTTCTTGTACAGTCCCAGCTTTATTCCCTCTGGAACGCTGCCAAGGATCAGAAAGAGAACGGGCCCTGGCCTGCAAGGGGTTTTCTGCCCTCTGAAAAGGGGAGGGGAGAAGGGGGGGGGAGCCACAACCAATGGGGGGCAACTTGGGGGAGGGACGAGGGGAGGAGCTAATGGGGGCAACCAAAACCTAGAAGGGGGTGTGTGTGGGACAAACCATGTGCAAATTATACTAAAGTATGTGTGTGCAAAAATCACCTCTATACAATAACAAAATGAACTAACTATTTAGTGCAATACAACAGGTATCCAGGAGTCTCCATCTGTAGCCTTCACAGCCATGTAGGTAGTCAACAGTCCTTCTCACTGCTGCTTCAGTGGCTCCTTGTCTCAAGCCCAGATATGCACCCAGTTTTCTGTCTAGTGAGAATATACTTGAACATCCAAGGTTATTAGAGAAGCTAAAGCAGTGGGTCAGTGAAAAGGAATGAAGTGGGCTTCACCTGCAGTCTGAGATTTCTTTATTGTCACGTCACATAACTCGAGTGCAGTGCAGAGGTGAAGACAAAGGGACCAGAGGCATACCCGTGGGTTTTAAGGGGCATAATCAGGGAGGAGTTTAGGGTCAAGGGGCCAATAGAGAGAAGACCGGGGAGGGACACAAAGTGAAGTTTACAAAACATAAAGCAAATGGGAAGGCTAATGTGATGAGATTTATATAAACAGACCAATGGAGCTTCGAGGAATAGGAGATTCCCCAAGGGGCAGTCCAGACGGGGGCTGGTACCAGGAAGGATTGACAGAGAACATTCAGGAATAAGGGGTGGATATCAGGGAAGACTGACAACCCAATGGGTGGACACAACCCAGGCTAAACCACCACCCCGGGGAGGGGGAAAGGAATAAACCATAGGATATTAAAGCACAAAATTACACACGGCAACTATGGCGTTTCTGCCCCCCGTGGATCACCTTTTAGTGATCCCTTGCCTTGCCCGGCTTCTGGCAGCAGTCGGTAGGGCCCACTGGACAGTTCTGCAGCAACCCCCACGCGGTGGGCTTTCTGGCTGGCTAGCACTGGATGTAAATTAGTGGCGATGGCGAAGGAAAGGAAGGCTCTCTTCTGAGGGTTCACAGGAGATGTTTATTCCTCATCGGTGGTGGGTGAGAGAGAGCGAAAGCCCCGCCCAAGCCCCCTTAAGTAGACAGGTACCAGGGGGCGTGTACATAAACTTTCCACCAATAGGGGGCTAGAAAGGGAGGAGTTGGGGGGTAGATTGACACACAAAAGGGCCAATCTCTGGAGAGGAGGGGGGGAGGGGATTCCCAGAACCTGTTCCAATCAGAAGCCCGGTCTCCCCGAGATTTCCAGAAGGGGGAGAGGCTTTCCTGAATGAATGGCAGGCTCTGGGGGAGGGGAAAAACCACTGCGAATACAGCTATAGACAGAGGGGTTTAGAATAGACCCTTTTCCCAACATAAATAACATGAGCCCAAAACTTGTGAGCACAGCTCACGCACCGCTACATCTCCCCCTTTCTTTTTATATAAAGATGGTAATTTAAACCATAAACAGCCAGTCGGTGGCCACAGCTCGAAGTCTTCTTCAGGGAGGTCCTTTCCTTCTTCAACTCTCATTTCTGCTTTCGGTGGAGCTGTGACAACCACGACTAGGCTTGCATATGGGGGGGAGACAGTTTGAGACTAACTTTTTAACAAGGTAACGAATGCAGGTAACAGTGCCCAGAATACACAAAACCATAAACAGAACAATTAACACAGGACGAAGAATAGATCTTGCCCACCCAGGCAGCCCCCAGTCCTCAAAAAGTCCCTCCAGCCAGTCAGATGTTTGAGGACAGCTTGTTCTTGATGTCTCTGACAATTTTGCAGATTGTGGCACAGGTGTTTCTGCCAGGTCTGCTGTTTGTGGCATGTTTGCTGGCACTGTCCACGCCACGGTCGGAGACTGCAGGCTGGAGATCAGCAGCAGGGATAGAAATCTGGCTGCTGTCAGTGGGGCCATCGCTCTGAGTGGGTTTGACCTGAACTAAATAGAATTTGAGACAAGCACATAGTTAGAGACAGACCAGTGGGGTAGGGGTAGGACAAATTCTTCCCAGCTCGTCCACTTGTGTCTTTTCCGTCTCCAGGACGCCACGGACACCTGTGAAACCTTAACTCCCTTTCCAGAGGCCTTTGGAATATAGGGTCTCACCCACTTTGAAGGGATCCACCTTAAGCCACTTGGGGTGGACACGCAGGCATAGCCACGTCCCCAAGTAACCAGGTGGTGAGGGCCCTCTGTTCCGCCGGTCTCTGGGTCCTTTATAAGGACGGGTGGTCGAACCTTGGTGGAAAACTGGTCGCTGCTGCCGAAGTGCCTGACGACTGGTGGGTTTAAAACCTCAAAGGAACAATTTAGAAAATTGATTGTGAACAGTGCTCTGGACAAGCGGATAGCTGGAGACTCTAATTTCAGGACCTGTTGTTGCTGGCCCAGGACCCTTTTGATTTCCCGGTGGGTCCTTTCTACCACCGCTTGACCTGTGGGGGAATGGGGGATGCCTGTTTTATGCTCCACCCCCCATTGCTGCAGGAAACTGCTGAACTCCTTGGATCTATATGCAGGCCCGTTGTCAGTTTTCAGGGCTTTTGGGACTCCCATAAAGGAGAAAGCCTGGATGAGATGGGTAATCGCATCCTTGGATCTCTCCCCTGCGTGGGCAGAGGCAAAGACTGCTCCGGAGAAGGTGTCCACTGAGACGTGCACATATTTCCTCCTTCCAAACTGAGGGATATGTGTCACATCTGTCTGCCACACCTCACAGCTGCCTAACCCTCTGGGGTTAGCACCAGCGCTCAGGGTGGGGAGCGCATGCTGCTGACAATTGGGACAAGTGGCCACGATTGCCTTGGCCTGTTCCCGGGTAAGGTGGAACCGGCGAACTAAACCTGGGGCATTCTGATGGAAAAGCTGGTGACTGATCTTTGCCTGCTCAAACACATTTGGGAGCGGGGCCATCTCTGCAGGGGCAGCAAGGGCATCGGCTCTCCTGTTTCCCTCAGCTATGAACCCAGGCATGTCTGTGTGTGACCTCGTATGCATCACAAAAAAGGGTTGCTCTCGGTGGGAGACAAGCTTAACTAGCTTTGAGAGCAACTTGAACAGGGCAAGGTTGGTCACTTCCTGGAGAACAGCATTTTCAGCTCTGGATACTACACCTGCTACATATGCAGAATCGGTTACCAAATTAAATGGTTCAGAGAACCTCTCGAAAGCCCTGACAACTGCGGCCAACTCAGCAATCTGAGGTGATCCTTCTACCTCAGCGACATCTGACTCCCACCGCTGAGTCTGAGGGTCTTTCCAAGTCATAACTGACTTGTGAGACTTTCCGGACGCGTCTGTAAAAACTGTCAGGGCCTTTAAAGGCCTTCTGCTCTGAACGCTTTCTAATTTTAGCACGAATTTGGCTTCAGAATTAAAAATTCTGTGGGCCGGCCGATGAATAGAAATTTGTCCTGTGTAGGAATCCAGAGCCATTTGCAAAACTTTATTCTCCTGGATGTATTTTTCCAACCTTTTCTTTGTAATTGGGCCCGTTTCAGTCCGAATTGGAATGTGAATGCATTTGAAATCACAGCCAGCCAGGTCCCTAATACGGGTTCTGGCCTTCTGGATTAGATCAGCTGCCAGCTCCTGCGGCGTGGTCATTCTTTTGGACCTTTGGTGGCTAAGAAAGACCCACTCTATAATGAGAAGAGGATCTCTCCCGCCTCTGTCCTCACGAGGTATTTTGCTTACCTCCTTGTCCCACTGAAAAATGACTCCGTGGAGGTGTGGCAAATCTCCTAATACAATAAAACTGAAAGGCAGTTCAGGTGCACACCTGTTTGCCTGTCTGGTGGACAGTTTTACCTGGACCTTCTCCAGTGCCTTCTGTGCCTCTGGGGTGAGCTCCCGCGGAGAACTCATCTCCTCTCCCCCTTTCAATAAATTGAAAAGAGGGTCTAGGTCCTTGGTGGTCAGACCCAGCCAGGGCCGCACCCAGGACAATGCCCCACACAGCTGATGGACGTCAGCAAGAGTCCTGATTTTAGTTTTTATTTCCAATTTTTGCGGAACAATGGTCCGCTTACTGATCTCCAGGCCTAAATATTTCCAAGGCGGCATCCGTTGAATCTTCTGCTCCTGCAGCTCGAACCCTGCAGCAACCAATGAAGAGATTGTCAGGTCAAGCGCATGGGACAGTACATCCTCGTTCGGGGCACAGACAAGCACATCATCCATATAATGATAGATGATTGCCTTGTCTGCGGCTGCACGTACAGGGGACAGCAAGGAAGAAACGTACCACTGGCAAATCACAGGCGAGTTTTTCATGCCTTGCGGCAAAACCTTCCAGTGATACCTTTTCCCCGGGGCCTCTCGGTTAAAGGTGGGAACCGTGAACGCGAAGCACGGGGCATCGTCAGGATGAAGGGGAATTTGAAAGAAACAATCTTTAATATCAATGACTGCCAATTGCCAATCTCGAGGGAGCATTGTCGGGGAAGGCATCCCTGGTTGGAGAGACCCCATATCCTCAATGACATTGTTAATTTGTCTGAGGTCGTGAAGGAGCCGCCACTTGGTCTTGTCAGCCTTTTGGATGACAAAGACAGGGGAGTTCCACGGGGAGGTAGTCTCCTCAATGTTACCCTTGGCTAGTTGCTCTTCCACGAGCTCATTCAGCGCCTTTAATTTTTGTTTTGAGAGCGGCCACTGCTCTACCCAGACTGGAACATCTGTCTTCCAATTCAGTTTTTGGGTAGGGCGCGTCTCAGTGACCGCCGCACAAAAATCCTGTGGGGGGTCGGGAATGTCAATTGTGACTCCCCACTGTGCCATGAGGTCTCGCCCAAGCAATGGTTCCTTGTAATCTAAAAGAAATGGGCGGATATTTGCCAATTGCCCATTTGGCCCCATAATTTGCACAACACTCTTCGATTGTCTTGCCAATTGAATGCCCCCAACACCTTGAACGTGTCCAGCCACGCTTTGCAGAGCCCATTGTGAAGGCCACTCCCGGGACGGGATCACGGTTACATCTGCACCCGTGTCCAGGAGGGCTTTGATGTCCACGATCTCCTCCCCCATCTGCATCTGGCATTCTAACTGCGGTTTCGCGGTAGAAATCGCCTGTACCCTCCCCACCGATGGACTTCCTTCCGTGAGGAAATCAGGGATGGGAATTACCTGGGCGATTATCTGCCCCTTCGGGAGAAAAGCAGGCGGGGAAGTACAATGCAGCCAAACCACGAAGCGCTCGGGATCAGAGTCAACGATCCCTGGGGCGACTTCGAGGTCGAACGGGGTGTACTTACAGTCTCCGAGTACCATGTACTTGCATCCTATCCGATGCCAAGTGCCCTGTTCACTGGGGTTCACTGAAACTAAATGCCAGTCGCTGTCCTTCAACAGCAACGAGTCAGTGAGTTTTAACCTAAACGGCTCATACCGCGAGTCAGTGGTTAAAACTGAATCGGAGAGGTCGATCTCCCTAGGTGTCAAGTCCGGTGAATCAGAGTCCAGGGGGACTCTGTTGTCAGTCCTGGCAGACAGAAAAGAAAGGTCAGCTTTGGTTCCTTTTCCTCCCCTCCCCCTCCTGGTCCGGGCCACCCGTTTTGCATCTTCACGCAGGGTGGTCCCGCGCTCACCCCCTAGTTTTTTGGAGCCGCTTGAAGGCTCCCCTGCAACCCCCCACCTGCACCTCCGCCCCCACCCCCACCCCCTTGAGTGGCCACGAATTGCTGGAAGGCAGTCCGCATCGGGCAAGAGTGCTGCCAGTGGCCGCTTTGCCCACAGAGACTACAGCAATCTTTGCCCGCCCGAAAAGGATGTTTCTTTGCCGGCTGCTTCCTGGAGAAACCCTGTGAGTCCAATGCTGCAGCTCTCGGATTGGCTCGCTGCAGCTGCCCTGATGACTGCTCCGTTGTAGCAGACATGAAGGGAACCTTTGCCTCGCAGACGCGGAGGAAAGTCCTGCACCGTGGGTGGAGGGTCCAGGGGCAAGCTGAGGATGGCATGCCCTGCACTGGTCATTGGCATTTTTCCGGACCATCACTTCTAACACGCTTGCCCTTGCGTCTTCTTTCCACACCTGCGTCTCAACAGCCCTCGTCATCTTCTCCACGAAGGCGACGAATGACTCTGCAGGTCCCTGCCGGATGTCGGCGTAGCTTGGCAAAGGCACTTCTCCCTGCAGCCCTATAAACGCCTTTTCGGCCGCTTGCTTTATTTTCTCCAGCACCGGCGCCGGGATTTTACCAGCCTGGTCTGAAGCCTGAGCCCATCTGCCCTCCCCACACAGATGATCAAGGGTAATAGGGTCCCCCTCCTCATCTGTAGCAGTTTCAGGATCTAGTGACAAACCGGACAATTCGGTTCGCAGCAAATTTTTCCACGCCGCCTCCCACAGCTGAAACTCTGTGGAGGACATGAGGCAGGAAAAAAGCTGCCGCAGATCGAATGGGACTGCGACCGTACCGGCGAGGTTTGCCTTTAACAAACCCCGGAAATACGGGCTTTCCCTCCCGTAATCTAGGTGGGCTTTGCACAGATCCTTAATGACACCTTGCGAAAAGGGTTGCCAGGTCGCCTGCGTGATGTTTCCACTCCTTGACCTGTTATATGTAACAGGCGCAAGGGAAGGGAGCTCACCGCGGCATGGGCTTTGGGTCTCCGGCCCCCCCCCCTCCGGTTTCCCCACCGTGGGAACCGGATGCTGGACGGTGAGAACCGGAAGACCAACGTGGCTCCGGCGCGGGCATGGGCGTGGCTCCGGGTGCTGACATCACTCGGGGGGTTGGGACTGGGGCGGAGCTTTGGTAGGGAGGAGTTTGGGAAGGGGCGGAAGGAGGAGGGAACAAGGAATCCTGGGAAGAAGAAGGCGCGAAATTTACATGCGACTGCACCATGCGGTCGCCGCCATCTTCCGCTTGGGGAGAGGGGGAGAAAGGGGAAGCGCAGTCCCGTGACGCACCATCCTTTTCGGCGAAACCGAAACGGACTTGGGGTTTGGGCACTGGGTAAGAGGGGGGAAGGGTAGAAACTCGGAAAGCCGAGCCAGGGCTAAGCCGAGCCTCCTGAGCAGTTTGGCTAAGACTGTTCAGGCGGGGGAAACGGGATGCTTGCGAGGAGCCAGGGCCGACAGGAGAGGTTTCTCCTGCCGATCCCCGCAAGTTATCCGTTTTGGGGAAAGAGGGAGCGGTAGAAAGGGAAGGAGAAACGGGGGAAAACTGCTTTCGCTGCTCTTCCTCTACTTTCTGTTTTTCTAAAAGGGCAGATCGAATCTGCATAATCCAATAAATTAATTTTGCCGCATGTTTGTCCCCTGCTTTGCCTAATTGAAAAAATTTCGAATAGGCTGCATCCCAAAACTGAATGCACACCGCTTGTGCAGGGGGCATTTTTGGAAAATACAGGAAGAGCAGTTTTACGAACTTTTTTAGCTCCTTTTTCGAGATTTTAAACTCGGAGCCCTTCAGCACAAGAACTAATATTTTGCAAACTTCCTTTTCTTCGGTTGAGAGCTTAGCACCCATGCTTCTCAACCGTCACGCGCGCACCTCAAAAACTAAAATAGCAAACAAAAAATAAAAACCCGCGACTTAAAAAACCCGAGACCGGAGACCACTTCCCCGCGCCCTCGGAGCGCGGCTAATTCAAACAAAAACCGACAACGGGAAAACGAAACCGTGCCCCACGCGACGGAACCCGTGTCTGAAACAAAACCGAGAGAAAAAAACCGAAAGAAAAAAATTGCCGCACTCAGACAACCTGGCCCTGGGAGAGCATAAGGCTTCTCCACAGGTGAAACGCGTTTCTTGGCTCTGAAAGAGCCCCCCAAAATTGTCCTAAGGGGAGAAAAAATCCAGCTCCCCTAGGAACCCCAAAATAAAAGGTGATTATACTCACCCGTCCGGTGCTGGCGAATAAAAAGGAGGTGCTGGCGGTCCTTCGCCTGAAGAAGACTTTCCGGGCGCTTGGAAAGCTGTCTTCTTCTCTTACCAGAAAACGTACTCCACGGAGCTGCTTTTCTGGTAAGCACGTGGCTGTCTGGAAATCCTGCGGCACTGCGTGGAGGCTTCCAACGCAGGCGAGAATTAAGTCCACGGGGTCTGGCGGTGTTCTCAGACTTTTTTTCCCGTGCAGAGAGCTCACGCTGCCACGGAGTGCTTTGCCTCGTGCTGCAGTAGCTCGTGTCCACGTGGTGTGTCCCACGTTGTGGCGCCACGTATGGCGTTTCTGCCCTCCGTGGATCACCCTTTAGTGATCCCTTGCCTTGCCCGGCTTCTGGCAGCAGTCGGTAGGGCCCACTGGACAGTTCTGCAGCAACCCCCACGCGGTGGGCTTTCTAGCTGGCTAGCACTAGATGTAAATTAGTGGCGATGGCGAAGGAAAGGAAGGCTCTCTTCTGAGGGTTCACAGGAGATGTTTATTCCTCATCGGTGGTGGGTGAGAGAGAGCGAAACCCCGCCCAAGCCCCCTTAAGTAGACAGGTACCAGGGGGCGTGTACATAAACTTTCCACCAATAGGGGGCTAGAAAGGGAGGAGTTGGGGGGTAGATTGACACACAAAAGGGCCAATCTCTGGAGAGGAGGGGGGGAGGGGATTCCCAGAACCTGTTCCAATCAGAAGCCCGGTCTCCCCGAGATTTCCAGAAGGGGGAGAGGCTTTCCTGAATGAATGGCAGGCTCTGGGGGAGGGGACAAACCACTGCGAATACAGCTATAGACAGAGGGGTTTAGAATAGACCCTTTTCCCAACATAAATAACATGAGCCCAAAACTTGTGAGCACAGCTCACGCACCGCTACAGGCAACAAAAAAAAAATTGTACAAAGAAAAGAGCAGTTTAGAATGTGGGGAATATCCATCTGGAACTGATTCTGTGTTGGTAGCCATTAGACTCAATAGCTATCCAGGCAATTGGTCCTTAATTGTCCATCAGAGTCATAGGTACAATCCAAATTTGGGGTAACTTGAACATGACTGGTTAGCTTCACACTGTGGACAGGTGTTGCAAAATTCACTCTGAAACTGTTTTTCATTGTGAAATGTAGCTTCTCAGGTTGCTACTGTTGCCAGTAGAGCCAAGAGAGCTCAGAGGCATGAGCCAAGAGAGGCAAGAGTGAGCTCTTCTTGGGCAACTCCAACTTTTGAAAAGCCTGGTACCCCCCTACACCCCTGCCCCATGGTTCTGTTTCCAGCTGCAGGGTCTTAAAGAAACAGTAACAATTTTGGGCACAGATATGGAATACAATAACATTTTCGATTACCCAGGACAAAGGGTGATTTCATGTTACATCACATCAGTTTTAACAGATTCAGAAATATACTTTGATATTTTTCTAGAATCCTTTCTTTTTTTCTAAGACCAACATGAACTACCATAATACTGGTAAACTAATGGGCTAGTGCAATTTTTTTCCTTCTTGCTGCAAACAGAAAATCATGCAGTGACAGATTGTTATGGCCATCAACAAAAATCTTGAGTTGTAATTAGCTATTATTAGCATGCACATAACCCCCTTGAGATTACTGGTCACCTAAGTGTGACCTTGACTGTCACCTTTGCTTCTCAGGGACCTAAACTAAGCTGCTTTGTTGAAAGCAGACACAGTGATAAGTGTTTTGAAGCCTTTCTAATTTACAGAAAATACTACAGTTCAGCCTCTCTCAAATCATTCAGTTTGTGTTGAAAAGGAACTATTTTGTAATTGGATTCTGTCTCAGGTGGGCATCTAGACTTTAAAAAACATTTTACATTACTTGTCTATTTAAAGAACTATGTAGAAGAAATTAAATGGGCCTTCAGTTGGTTTTCCTTTCACTCCTAAACAAAGTAAATGCTGTTAGTGAGAAACAGGAGAAAAAGGGATGCTTCCCAGGGAAGCAAAACAATTAGCTTGTATAGTGTGTGGATGAGGACAAGTTGTGCCTGAATTAAGAGAGCTTGTTATCTTGATGCTTAGTGTGGAAAGCTGTCGGCTTTGTGCAGTCCCTTCAGCATCCTGCTGATCTCTGGATCACATCTCAGAGAATTGCCATTTGGCATCATTCTAGAAAAACAGGACAAGCAAGGGTTCAAGCAGGACAAGGTAGATCCACATTGCCTGGGACGTGGAGTAATCAGGAACTGGTCACAGCAACTGAGAATATTTATGTCCTTATACTTCCAGATCTTGATGTCCCCACTAGGACCATCCAAAATCCCCAGGGACAAGGAGTCATTGCTTTGAGAGACCTGCAGGTGGGGTAAGGAGTAGAACTCTCTCTTAAGGGCCCTCTGGTGTTTCCCAAAAAG
>OU383795.1:2183668-2263378 GCA_910950805.1 Acrocephalus scirpaceus scirpaceus | reverse complement strand
TCTGCTATAGTTATGCAGAGGAGGGAGAAAGAAAACTCATGGGGTGAGATAAGGATTGGGGAAAACAGGCTCAAAACTTTACAAGGTATAAAGGAAAAAAAATTATTAACAGAATTAAAGGAGCATTATGAGAACTAAAATAAACCTTTAGAACACCTTTCCCCCCATCCCAGCACGTTTTTCCTTCCCACTGACAGCACAGGGAGACAAAATATGGGAACCTGCTTGCAACGTGAAGTCCCTCCCATGGCTTGCAGTCTTCGCACAACTGCTTTTCATGGGCCATTTAGTTTATGGAGTACAGTTTTTAAGGATTAACTGTTCCAGTATAAAAGCAAGGGTCCTCTTCCTCTATCTCTGAAAGCAAAGATTCTCTCTCTGTTTAAGCCTCTCACCAGATCACAGCTCTTCAGCATCCACATGCTCCAGCACGAGCACCTTTTTCTCATGGGCTGCGGGTGAATGCTGCATCCCCCCCATGCACTTAATGAATTACAGGGAGTTTGTTGTATCATAGTCCTCACTACGGCTTGAAGAAGAATCCCAGCTCCACTCCTTGCCACTTCCATGGCTGATTTTTTCCCTCTTCACCAAAAATCAATCATTGCAAAACCAACACAACATGGTAAGTGAAAAGACTTGGGTTGTACACTCAATACACTACAGAAAAAAAATCTCAAATGCATTCAGTGTGCAAAATAATAGGATTCCCTGCAAAGGTACCTAACATTAAAAAAGGAGAGTTCAATACCAGTGATACTTAATATAAAGAAGAACAGAATTGCTCAGGATAGGAAGTCATTCTTACCTTTGATTAAGAATTCAGGCATTTAGGGGTAAGCTAGCAGTCATACCAAAATCAGACGGAATAAACTTTCTAACACAATTTGAAGCATTAGAAAGCAAGCATTCTTTATCTGTGCAGGACACACAGAGGATATCTCCTTATTCTGTGTGTGTTGTGAGATTTTACAACAGGGTTTTTATCCATCATAATCATACATATTCATAAAAATGCATTTCTTATTTATTACATAAGCATTACTTTCTTAGAACTAATTTGAATGCATCTGCCTCCTAATGGAAGTCCTTGTATGGTCCTGGAGAGTTATAAAAGGGAGTTCTGGTGATCTTATTTACTGAATGCTTTGATATTAAAGGTGACCTTTCTTTGAACTTTTTCTTTGGACATGCACTGTTGCTTCTTTATTACATGACTTGCAAACTGTTGTGGGTTGACACTGGCCAGGCACCCATGAGAATCGCTCACTCACCCTCCTGTCACAGCTGGGCAGAGGAGAGAAAAATTAAATGAAGGCTTCATAAGTTGAGATGAGGACTGGGAGAAAACACTCCAAAGGCAAAACAGGCTCTGCTTAGAGGTACAAAGTGAATTTATTACTAACAAAATCAGAGCAGGATAATGAGAAGTAGAGTAAGCCCTTAAAAACACCTTTTTTTAATGACTGAGACATGGACTCAGACTGGCAGGGAATCTGAATCGTTTATTCAAAGAAACAAGCTGGTTTTATACACTTTTTCAAGGCATAGCATTTCCTTATATGGTAATTCTCACTAAGCGACCTATCACACATTGCCACGTCAGCAACATGCTTTCCCAATGTCCCTATATGGGGTCATCATGCCCTGTTCACCTGTCAGCCAGCTTCCCACAGGCTCCTGTCTGCAGGGCTCTGCCACATGACACCTCTTACCCCCAAGGTTGGGGGAAAAAAGGTTCTCTGTGCTGCCACGTGCTTCTTTGTGCTGCCATGTGCTTCTGCAGGCACATCCCACAGCCTGTAACTCAATTCTATCCTATCACTTCCTACAGCTTTTCTCCCCCCAACCCCTCCCTCCTTCCCACTGATAGCGCAGGGAGACAGGGCATGGGGGTTTGGGCCAGTTTGTCACCTGAGATCTTCCACTGCTCAGGGAGAGGCGTCTTTCCCCTGCTACGCCATGGGGGTCCCTCCCACAGGAGACAGTTCTCCGTGAACTTCTCCAACATGGTTCCAATCTCATGAGCAGCAGTTCTCCCAAAACTGCTGCAACATGACTTCCTCCCACAGGCAAACAGTCTTCCCAAAACTGCTGCAGCATGGGTCATTCTTCCACAGGGTGCAGTCTTCCAAGGACAGGCTGCTCCAGCCTGGAAGCAAGGGCCCCTTCTCTCCACTGAGTCTCCAGCTGGATCACAGCCTCTTCCAGGCATCCACCCACTCCAGCGTGGGAACCTCCCCCGTGGGCTGCAGGTGGATCTCTGCATTCCCCATGGAGCTCCATGGGCTGCAGAGGGACAGCCTGCTTTACCATGGTCCTCACCATAGCCTGCAGAGGAATCTTAGCTCTGGTGTCTAGAGCACTGCCTCCCCTTCCTTCTTCACTGACCTTGGTGTCTCCATGTTGTTTCCCTCACATGTTCTAATCTCCTCCTCTTCTCTGGCTGGGAAAAAACTGTGCCCCACTTGTTCTGATTTTCTTCTTAAATATGTTATTACTGAGGCATTACCATCATCTCTAATTGTCCCAGCCTTGGCCAGCAGCATGTCCATCTTCAGAGCCATCAGGGATTGACTCTGCTGGACATGGTGGAAGCTTCTAGCTGCTTCTCACAGAAGCCACCTCTGTGGCTCTGCTAACAAAAACCAGGCCATGCAAAACCAACACACAAACCATGACTTGCAAAAAAATTATGATTTGCAAAAACCACTGTAGTCCTTTTTATCTGTTTTTCCACTGGTTCCAGTCATGTTTATTTTCCTCTGTTCACACTTTTACATCCTTTTTTGGTTTTTTCCTTTTAGTCTTTAAGCTTTATTCAGCAACATCAGAACTGGTAATTTCTATTTATGTTGTCAGCAGTGACATGAAATTTATTGAGTGTGATGAGTATAGTGGCATGATAGTGATTTCTATCCTAAGATTTCTCTTCTATGATGTGCTTGTACTTCACACTTGCACCAGTCTAGGCTGCGCACCCTGGTCCAGTTTAGATAGGCACCATGGACCTCAGGGGAACTAGACACCCATTCTGATTACTTGATGTGTCTGGATCCTTGTTGGTGGCTGGCCATTATGTGTAACTGTTACACCATGGGCTGAGACTCCTGCGTAGTGCTGGACCTCTGTGTATTGATGCTCTCCATAAGGGCCTATAGTCTTTATTGTTAATTGCTTTTGAACATAGATGGTTGGCCTAAAATGCTGGTGGCCTCATTGGTTGCATCATCCCTGTATTAGGTTTGCCTGACATGGTTTTGGTAGCAGGGGGGCTACAGAGGTGGCTTCTATGAGAAGCTGCTAGAAGCTTTCCCTATGTCCAACAGAGCCAATTCCAGCCAGCTCCAAGACAGACCTGCTGCTGACCAAGGTCGAGCACATCAGCAATGGCAGTAACACCTCTGTGATAACATATTAAAAAGGAGTGTCCTGGTTTAAAAGACAGGTGGCTGCCAATGAAGGCAGGAACCTTCCTGGAATGGAAAAGATGACCCGCTCCCTCCAAATTATTATAACTTTAAAATTACAGGGCTTTCAGGTAAAGATATGGGAAAAAAGAATAACACTTTACTAGAGTGTATATATATAAAAAGATAAACAACAACAATAACAGCAGCAGCAACAAAACCCAGAAAACCCAATAACAGCTTTTTTCCTGCCTGTCAAGCTATTTTTCCCTCTGGTGTAGTTACAACTAAAACTGGCAAGGGGCACTGTTGGCTCATGTCGAGGCATAGAGGCTGCAGTGACACACAAACCCCCCCAACCCCTGCGGCTCCAGGGGATGCTTTTGGCTCCTGGTGAGGCAGAGAGGGTGCAGTGACTCCCCGCGGCTTCAGGGGGCGCTGTTGGCTCAGGCAGCTTCAGAGGGTGGCCGAAGCAAGCTCTGAGCCTCCTCGGGGGGTAATGGTGGCCTTGGGGAGAGAGAGAAGAGGGGGTTGGTGGTGTTTTGGTTTTCCCCTGGCTCTCACATGTCCCATGCGATGTCCTGGTGATGGCAGCAGCAGCCAAGGCTCCAGTAAGCAGCCAGGAGGTGCTCCCTCTGGAGAGAGGGAGGAGGTGGTGCCCCGGTTTTACCCTGAGGCACCCATGCAGATGATGGGGGTGTCTCCCAGCAAGGGCCGATGTGCAAAAGTCCCAGTCCAACGGCCACTCCTGTGAGCAATGGCCCACCAACAGCAAGGAGAAACATTAAGGAAGACATCAGTAGAAGCAAGTTCCCTGGGCAGAAGTCCACCACCAAAACCCACAGCCATTTGCCCTCCAAGCCCAGCAGACTGACCCACCCCCACTAAGAAACTGCCAAAAAACATTGCTTCTCCCCCTGCCCCAGAACCATTCCAATGGTATGCCAAAGCACTAGTTACATCTAATGGTACATCTAAATGGCTACATCTAAATGGCTACATCTAAATGGCTACAGACTAATGGTTTGCCAAAGAAAGCATTAATGAGTGCTCAGTGTAAAAGAGAAGTGTTTGATCAGAAGTTACCAGCTAGTAGCACTGAACTGGCAAAATTAGAAGCTATGTGCCAAGCTGTTTGTGCTGCTAGAACAATCAGTGAGCTTAAAGGTGACTGTCATGGAAAAAACTTGTGATTGTGGGTTGATGAATTTAAGGACTTTGATGATGAATTAAAAGCAGCAGGCAGCCCAAGTTATAGCAATTAGGCAGACCAATGAGAATTGAAGTATCATTCCCTGGAATGCAACCACACAGAATGTATCCTTTACTCAGAGGAAGATTACAGATATATATAAAACTTACAGCCACCACTATGAGGAAACACCCTTGCAGTGGCTATGGATGTGCTGGGAAACTGGAGCCAGCAAGATACAGCTAATGTCTCAGAAGCAGGCATCTGGGGAGTTTGATGCCTATTCCACTTGTAAATGTTCCCTTGCACAACAGAGGGTGACTTTGGACTTTACTGATGGAGGGATATGTTGAGCAATAGTCCAATCCTGTTGATCCCATGAATGTGATATCCCTGTTGAGGGACTAAGAAAGGGGTAATCAACTACAGTTGCTTGGGCTTCTGGAGTAGCTTTACAGGCAAGAGGGAAGGGACCCCAAAAAGGTGGTGATCACTGTTGCTATGGCTTGAACACTCCAGTGGGTAGGCAGGATTAATAACACCCCTCTGTTATCACCTGTGAAAAATGAAAGTTGAGTCAGAATAATTTTTTAAAGTTTAATAAGGGAATAAAAAAGGACAATGTCCAGTGCTGGCATGTTCCTGGCTATCGGCCAATGAGCACACCAGTACATTAAGATAGTGTTATCTATATACTGTTACTTTACTAAGGTACATACATATTCATAAGTTTCATGCATTATTCAAACATTCTTGGTAGGTTTTGATGTTGTAGGAACTTTCTTTTGTTTTGGTTTTCCACTCTGACTTATCTACATGACATTCTGCAGATCAGGTCAATATATTTTATTCCTTCTTGTGGCTTCATCTTGTTTTTTCACTCTTCTCTGATAACGAGTAGTTAACAAGTTCTCTAATTCTCCTCTGGTGCTCTGGTTTGTGTCACAGTTATCACTTGGAGAGGTCAGTCAGCAGATGTGGGAAACAACCTAATTACTTTACACTGTTGCAGTAAGACACAAAAAGAAGACACTGACTCCAGTTCTTAGCATGAGAACATCAGAAGGGGTTTTTTTAATTACAATTCCCTTGGTTCCTTTTATAGCATGCTTTGCTAAAAAGGTATTCATTGGTCAGTAGGACCGACACCTCTTCCCATTGGTCAAGTAATAGTAAACACCAGGTGAGGAAGATTGTTTTGAGAAAAACCTGAGAAGATTTGCTGCCCACATAGAAATATTTTGAAAAACAGGGAAGGATGTTTTGGGAAAAGAAACTGTTGAAAGTTTTCCCTTGGGAAAGGAGCTTGCAAGTTAGCAACCTGAGAATTCTCTCAGGCCCAGAAAACACCGAGCCCACATTACACAGTTTTCTCGGTTACATAGAAGTATTTTAACATTTTATATTTTGCTAAGGCCTACAATACAATACATTTATTACACTATTATTTTTATAAGCTATAAGGTGTATACATTAACATAATATATTCATCACACTACTATTTCTGTGGTCTATACAGTGCATACTTAAAATGGAAAATTATGTTATATTAGTAAGCAGCTAAAAGGAGTTATAAATTGCGCTATATTTAAATACTGACAATTAATGACAATATGTAAAAGCTAATACACAAATGCAAAAGCCAATATTATAGGGTCATTTTTAACACACCTGTTAACTTGGTGGGATGCCTTATTCATCAAGGAGTGACCTATACATATATATATGGGGGGGCAGACAGGACAGAAAATGCTGTCACTGAATACCAAGAAATAAACAGTCTAAACAGTTTGTTAGGTTAGAAATTTGACATTACTGTATTCAGCGCTGAAGGTACGTGGGGATCATTCCACAAAACATGTACATCAGTTATGAAAACTTTCAACTATTTATACACTTTAGCAAACAAAGAAATTAGTGTTTATTTGCTACAAGTTACATAGTTCTTTTATTAATTAGTACTCTAACTTCTACTGGTTAATGATTCACTTCTCATGCTAATTAGTCTGCATGCTCAGTTTCTCTCTTCTGTTGGGTTGGGGGGTTTCTTTGGCAGGTGGTCTGTGGGTTAGTGGTCACAGATCCCCCTACCAGAATTATCTCTCAGCACAATTACTGCCTCCTTATCTTGGGAGTCCTGTCAAATGCCCTTGTGGCCCATAAATTCTGCCATTATCAGTGGTACATCCCTGTTCCCAAGCCATGCTAACTTCCTCCCCAAGGTCTGAGAGTGTCGCTGTTGAGACGGACACGACATGACACTCCAAGGTTCATGTGGCAACAGCAAACTTTATTGTTCACAACTCACATTTATATAGTTATCAAAAATCACGTGCTTGATCCCAATTGGCCAGTAACTTGTTACCACCCAGTTCACTGACCAATAGCTGCCTGCGTATGTGCTCGCCAAAGATTGGCCAGTGACCATTCCCTGCAGCTGAGTCCCTCTGCCCTTCAGTGCCCTCCTCCCCAAAGATGTCCACTTCTTTTCTTTCACGGCTATAGGCTGATCAAGTTAAGGTCAGGGTTGCTTGTGTTTGTGAGGCCTTCAGGCCAGCTGTTAGCTGTCACATATGAGCACTGAAGCATGTCAAGCCGAAAATTTTAATTTGTTTTTCTAACATATGGACATTACCCAGAGTTTGCCTGTCAGCCACTATTTGTTCCACAGATCAAATCTCCCAAAATTCTTCCCCCCTGCTACATAGTCTCCTTTTTAAAGAAATATACTTTGTTCAGTATTAATGCCAGATCAGTGTGAGATCAGCATCATAGCTAAGGATAATGCTTAGAATCCAATAATAGTCTGTTTCTCTGATATTCCTGGTAAACTCATGTTAGCAAATTTGAATCTCATTTTAGTTATGACTTCAGCAAAAAGATTTCATTTGCAAATGTATTAGACAGCAAATAGATTGTGAAGCTTCTGTTTTACTTTTTCATCCTTTCTCTGTGGGTATTAAAAAATCTGCAACTCTTGTATGCTCTTGCTTACCTATTTAATTTCAGTGCATGGAAGCATGTATAGCCCTTTGAGATTCATTGGTTCTGAGAAAGGAGAGGCAAACTATCAAATATTTAAAACCTTCTCAATAATGTAATCCAAGAAAATTTTAGAACCTTAAGAAGGAGCTTTAGGATATGGCAGCAATAAAGTTTAATTAAATTGTTTTTGCAGAGGGAGAAAGAAGTAGGAATGAGCTGCTGTGCTCACATTCAATACTTAAAAAATTTATACTTGCACATCTCCCCTGTTCTATCAATCTCCTTCCTTATGTATATATAATTCCCACATCTTTGTCATTGTCCTTTTCATACCTTTCTAGAAGAAGTCATTAACACCACATGTACACCTTCCCCCCAAATTAGGGTGATAATCCTAATTGAAATGAAGGGTCTTGGTTTTGGATCTTCTGTTTCTCTACAATTTTTTTTTTTTAACATCTCATTCTGCATGACTAAGTATTATGGTTCCCAAGCACTGGTACATTTAGACTGCACATTACAATGTAAAAGATAAGTTCTGTAGATTCATTTGCTGTTTTACTCAATGTCAAATGACAGTGATGCTTGTGGAATAAAATTGTAAGGATCTGGAGCACATTCCCCTTCTAGGAGTTAAATTGACTAAGTCAAAGAGTTTTGCTGGCTGTGATGCCTTAGGATTTTAGCTTTTATATTTTTCATACATTTGTAATCCTTCAATTCTTTAGTGTATAACTCTAAACTCCATATAGAGTCACAGCTACTGTTCTCCCATTTTGATCAGACAAAACAATTCCTCTCTAGGCCTGGGAATCAAGGACACCTTACTGTCTCAGGCCCCAAGAAATGTAAACAAAAGTGAGTTGGGGGGAGCAAACTTGGGGTAAATGACTTCATTACCTGAAGCTGTAGTTGGAAGATTAACCCCCAATATGCAAATGCACCAAACTTATAAAAATATGAAAACCCGTGACCCATCATCCATTTTTGAGTCTAGCCCCTGGGAGGAGTTGGGGTTGTCTTTCTGAAATGTACCTGAAGGCCCTTCGATAAATATGACCACTTTTTATTCCCTTAGTTTTGTCTGGCCTCTGTTTTTAGGTAGTCCCGAAAAGGCATCAGCTGAGTCCAAGGTCAGCTCCTTCACAGATAGGAGCTGTTGTGAAAAGAGCTAGAAGTGAGAGCCTAGCCCTACTTTTCCCTTGAGAGCTGCTTTTAAGCTGAGGCTTTATCACTTGCCCCTGCCTGTGCTACATTGCAACTGTCTGTGCCCCATCTAAAACCTCCATGATTCTGACTGTGACCTGAACCTTCTGGCTTGGCTTCCTGGCTTGACCTTGGATCTGCCTCATCACTATGGACTTGCTGGGTGATCACTGGACTGTGTCTGACCTCAGCTACTGTCTCTGGCATTTTGGCTCCTTGTTGGCAAGGTCACTGATCCTGCTTGCCTTATTCTTGTGCTTCACCCCTGGCCCACTTTTGATTGCAGCAGCCAGCCCTTACAGCTCCCTGAAAAAAATGAGTCAAAGGAGAATCAGGTCCCTTTTCCTTTTATATTGTCTGAATCCTGTTGGCTCCCGATGAGGGAATATCCTCTTAGATTGAAGTTTTCAAGTATAACCAGTTCCTCAAAAGGAATTTATTTACTGAATGTGTGAGAGGCTAACTGGAAATTTACTGGAGTTTCAACACTTTTTCCTCTAGTTTTTCCTTAGATTGACTTTGTGCTCTTGACTTTTGGTTTAGTCAGGGTGAGAAGCAGTAGGTCTTTAGATCAAGAGCTACTGCTTGGTTGTCTTGGTAACTGCAAAAATTTTCTTTTTTAAAAATACCTTTAAGAAGTAGAAAAAGTATTGTTTAACTGTTCTAGAGACACTTCAAATATTGCATATGCTCTGTATTCTGCTTTAGCCTTTTGAAGTTTTTTTTCTGCTTTGAAACAATCTGGAATGGGCTATAACTTACTGCACTCAGTCCATACAGCCTAACTGGGGATGATCTTTTTAATAAAGAAAAAAAGCTAGCTGTCTTGGTTTGGAAAGACAGGTATCTGCCAGGGAAAACTAGAGCTTCCCTTGGAATGGAGAATGTAAACCATCTTCCCTCAAAATTATTATAATTTTGCAATTAGGGGCTTTCAGGCAAAGATATGGGAATAGGAATAACAGTTCTTTACTAGGAATATTAAAAATACAAATGTAGTAGTACAAAAAAAAAAAAAAAAGCCAAGCAAGCAAACAAAAATCCTAGAAAATCCTGACAGTCAGGGATACAACCTGACACCCTGTTGGTCAGGGTGTTGGAAGCAGTCCAAATAAATCCTCCTGGAGTAACAGATGTAGTTCTGTGGAGTAGAGATGATCCTGTAGAAAGTCCAGTGGTGGCGAGATGGGTCTGGTCTTCCTCCAGGAATCCAGTGGAAACACCAGATACCTGGTGTTCCTGAATCTCAGTTTTTATCTAGGTAGGAACGGTTGGCTTCCCCCCCCAGGAGGAGCATCTCGCATGGGATGATGTAATGTGTCATATCATTGGTGAGCCTTAGTGGCCCATTACCAGAAGATATACTCCTGGAGGGTGGACGGGTGGTGAAAGAGATAAGAAACACTGCCCCACCTGATTTTAACAGCTGGCCCATTATGAGAAGGAATCCGCCCCCTCCCCCCTGGAGTTACAAGAGACAAGGAAAAACATTTCCCCAAAGGCTTTCAACAGATGAAATAGAATACACATTTTTTGGTTACATAACCTAAGCCACTAGCCTTACATTATAATATTGATATTCATTTACATTCTCTTGTAATTTCTGTTTTTTCTTTGGAAACTGACTTAATAATCATTATTTAAACACCAGTGCATCAATTCCAGTGCTCAGAATTGTAGGTTATCTTGGCAGCTAATTTAAGATAAAATCTATAATAAACTCAGAAAACAAAGTAATATATCAGTGAATAATTGTGCAGTAAAAACTGAGCAAGAAAACCAAATTTCTTTAGCTTAGGCTTTTGTACTAGTAATTTTACTTATTATGCTTAAGCTGAAACTTCAGTTGTCGAGAACAAGCTGTGCTGGTTTGGAGGTAAACCAGAGGGAGAAATCAACCCTACACAAATATCTTGTGAGAGATTTTAAATAAGAGTTACAATTTAATAGAAAGATTACAATAGATGCAATGAATACAGAAAAGCTGGCTTCAACCCACAAAGTCAGAGTACAACCTGATACCCCATTGGTTAGGGCCGTTGTTGCAGTCTGATTAAGCAGTGATAGCAGTGCTGTTGAAGTGATGGTTTAAAGCAGTGGTCCTGCAAAAAGTTCTGGGCCTCCTCTGAATCCATGCATTGGTGGTGGTTGTGCCTCCCATCCCAAAACTCCCAGATCATATACCGTCAAAGTCTAGGCAGGAATGTTCTATACCTTCCCCCAGGGCGGGGAGTTTCACAAAAGAATGATGTAATCCTATGACTAATAGGATATTTCTGGGGAGTCCTTGATGGCCCATTGACAGATGACCCCTCTTAGGCTGGGTGTAGTTATGTGAAGACAAAGAGAACACTACACCCAACTCACAGCTGTTACAAATGACCCACCATTAACAGTTCACCATGAATAATGTAGATGGGTGTGGAATACATAGTTTGGCTACATCCATATGGGCACTCATTCTCCTGTAACTAGGACACAGGCACTTTTATTCTCTGTACCACTTGCTATTTAGGATTTGTTCATGTCTTTTTTTATCATTTTTGATCCAGTCTCTGTGTGAAATCCGTTGTTACAGAGATGGTCATCTGTGGAGGCTTGCAAAGATTTTTGTCTTCACTGCTTTTAGTTTGCTACTACTTTGTGTTATAACATTAGGCACCCTTTCTATAGTGGTAGATAGATGGTATCAAATCCCTCTTGAGTCCATTGGTTGTTTCTTGTGTTGGCAAGACTTCATTGCTAAGAAAGACATATTCCTTTCCTGAGCAGAGATTGCTCATACATGTTCTTTCTTCTCTCTCTCTCTCTCATTTCCCAGAGATCAGTGTCACTTTGTTCTCATTCACTTGTACACATTTATGAACTCCAGTGTGTCTGAATTGAAGATTTGCACCTGAACCATGTTTTTTAAAACTTAAAGCTAGAGCAAAACAGAATAAAAATTGGAACTTGGGACTTCCAATTGGAAGAGAAGGTGAACATTACTGAGGAATGACTTAATTCTAGGTATGTTTCTTTTTTTTTAATAATAAAGGAACTTATAGGGAATGGTTATGTCAGGTGCAGGACTCTTCCAGTTCTTTTTTCCTCAGATAGAAGGGGAGATGTGGGCAAGCAATGAAGGGACTTTTTTATCCTGCATCTGTTAGATTGGCTTCATTGTTGACTGAATACTAGCTGTATATCAAGTGGTCAATAAGCATAGGTATAATGTATTAAGGGATGTTAAGACAGGTGCTGAGTCCAGCTGCTCTGGCTAAGGACTCCCTCCTGCCTGGTGGCTGGAGCCCAGCCCAGTGTTTCCTGGAAACTGAGTCTTTCCCTAGGCTAAGGCATGCAGCTGCCACTCTCCTGTTTGCAGGCTCCATCAGTAGCAAAGCTGAACACATATCCCAGAAACACAGACACACACAGACACAGGATACATACAGGACACTGACATGGCCAATTACATAGACTCCCACAAGCAAGGCACTACCTTCAAGAGTACCTACATATGGGGCTTGCATAAAATGTGAGCACAGGCGGTCAAGTCCCCTTCCTCCTCTTTGGATGTCAGCAATAGAAGTTCACTAGTGAAGGTGTGCAAAACAAAGTTTACTCTTTAGAATTTTTAAATATTTAATAGGAGGATAAAAAGGGAAAACGTCCAGTGCTGGGGTGTTTCTGGCTATCGGCCAAAGAACACACCGTTAGTTTTAAAACAAAGTTCTCTATATACTGTTACATTACTGGGGTCCATACATATTCATGAGTTTATACATTATTCATTCTTGTGAGTTTTTGATGTTACAGGAACTCTTTTGTTTGGTTTTAACCTCTGACTTGTCTGCATGGCATCTTGTATATTAGATCAATATATTGTATTTCTTCTTGTGCTTTCATCCTGTTGTTCCACACTCCTTGATAACAAGGAGTCAATAAATTCTTCTTTAATTCTCTTCTGGTGCTCTGGTCCCTGTCACTGTTATCTTATCACTTGGAGAGGCTAGTGTGCAGATGTGAGAAACAACAGGATGAAACCAATTGTTTTTGCACCATTCTCCTAGTTACATAAAGGCATTTTAACATTCCATATTTTGCTAAGGCCTATGATATAATATATTTATCACAACACTATTTATATAAGCTATACGTCACATACATAAACTGATAGATTATTATATACTAACGAGCAGTTAAAAGGAATTATAAATTGTACCTGTGCTGGTTTTGCATTGATTGACATTTAGTGAAGAGAGAAGAAGCCACCTACATGAAATATATTCCCTCTATCCAGCCCCCGGGCTCTAGCTAGCTCAGTTTCTCAGGGGTTTTAGGGAGTTATATTTCATAGAGACAGAATAAAGATCTCAAAAGGGTGGCTCTCACCCCTCAGCTTCAGTCCAAACTTTATTCCTGTGGTGTTCCAAGGGAGCGAGGAGAGAGAGAACAGGAAGAGACAGGGGTTTATCTAGTTTTGGGCTAAGGAAAGATATTGGCCCTGAACCAATAGGGTCAGGAGTAGGTAAGATAGGGAGGAAGGGTCCAACTACATGGCACAGGCTTCAGGGGGACTCTGAGGGGAAAAACCATTTCTCAGAGGAATACAACACCTACAAAAGTGATTTTTCTAAGAAAAGCTGCTAACAATTTCCTCTGTGCTTGATAAAACTAATCAGTGACTAGTTTTAAATACTGACAACTTGTTAAACCACTAGGAAGCTGAACATACCTCTGTGAACACACATGTTAAAAATCGAACAAACCCTGGGAAAGTTCTCTTTTTTCTTTTGGCCTGGGAACAGGTAACAGGCCAGCTTGGCCTCCTCCCCTCGGCCGAGCTGGGCTGGGCAGGCTCTGCCAAGGGGCTGGGCCCCTTCCCGGGGAGTCCACTGGGCCCTGTCCCAGCCGGGCCAGGCTCCAGCGGCTGTCAGGCAGGGGGAGGGGAGGCCGAGGAGCCCTGTCCTGGTAAGGCCAGGCCCCAGCAGCTGTTCACATTTTGCTGCCGGGCCAATTCCCCTCCCTTTCCCCCGAGCGCAGGCCTGGCAGGGCTGGGCCAGACTGGGTCCTGCCTCTGCCGCAGAGCTGGCTGTGCCAAGCCCTGAGATCCTGGCACAGCCCCAGTGTGGTCTGAAATCTATCACTGTGACTACTTCAGCAATCACCTGGCAGATGCCATCATGACCACCGCAGGCCCCAGGTGAGATATTAACTCCTTTATTGCACAGGTGAAACTTGCAAGACATTAATCCTCTCTCAAGTGAGAAAAAAGGACTGAGTGAAGACACGTAGAGAAACAACATAAAGATACCAAGGTCAGTGAAGAAAAAGTTAGGTCCCAGATGGGAGGAGAATAAAGAAATGCCTGAATCTTAAGCTAAAATTCTTTTGCAAAGCCGTAGTAATAGACTATTAATACACAGAAATATCCCTTTAATTCATAAAAACACTATGGGGAGATAAAGTGTTCAAATTGCAAATATGAGCAAAAGCATTTGTGCTAAAGCAGGTAAATGTTAAAGTAGCTATAATCTCATAAGAAGCTTAAACAGAGAAAGATAAGAGTAATAAAAACCTTCTACCCCAAGGGAAGAAAAGAAGACCTCTGTTCCCAGAGATGAAGATGATCTCAGAGATAAAGAGAACCTTTGCTTTTAAACAACTCATCCTTAAAAGAATACCCTATGAATTTTACATGACCCATGAACACAACTGTGGGAGGCTACATGAAATGGGAGGGAGTTCATGAATACAGATTTCTGGGCTGCTGCTATTCATGAAAATTAAAGCCTCAAGAGGACTGTTTTCTTGTGAAGAAGTCTCCATGACATGGTGAAAGAGACTCCTCTCCCTAAGAGAACTGATTAAAGACTATTTTAGAAGTAGTCAACTGACCTAAGTCCTAAAATTTTGTCTCTATATATTGTCAGTGAGAAAGAAAAAAAAGTTGTGGGGGGAGGAAAAAATGTTTTGAAAATTTTATTCTGATTCTTACTAAATTTTTTTCTTTTTCTTATAGTTTTGTTAATAAAGTTTTCTTTATACCCCTTAAAATTTAAGCCTACTTTGCTCTTCTAATCCTATCTCACAGTAAAAAAAATTATAATAAACAAATTAACATTTAAAGAACATTAAACCCACCACAGTACCATATCAAAATACTTGTGATTAATAACAACATGCAAAAGCTAATACATAAATGCGAAAACCAATATTATATTGTCATTTATAACAAAGGCACACTCAGCCCTAGATTCACAAGCACATGAATGCGTCCAGATCCCCCAAATACTGGCACAGCCCATCTATCCATCTGGTATACCAGCCCAGATACCAGGCCTTCCTACCAGCTCCATGAGTCCCCTACTCACCAGCTAGTCCAGCTTGATGCTTACTAGCAAAAACACATGCATTTTGTGGTGGTTTAGCATGGACTTTAAGGTTTTTTTTCCTAAGGAAGTTATAGCAGATGTTGACAGCTTGGTTGACCAATTAAAAAGTTAGATGCGCCTCTGGAAAACACCCAGGCTTAAAATCAGAGGGTCCCAGGTGATTCGCTCTCTCTTCCTTCCGGCTGGCCACCAGGTAATATCGTGGGCAGCAGGGGGTCCAGTCCAAGCCCTGCCGCCCACTGGGTGGCCGGGGCAGGGCCCAGCCAGGCCTCTGGGAGCGGCTGCCTGTGGGGGAGCAGCCCGGGGTGGCTGGGCCCCCTTTTCCCCCTTTCTGCCGGCAGGGGAGAGGGGAGGCTGCAGCTCAGCAGTGTGCCCATGTGCCCGGGGTCATGGCAGCTAGTGGGGAGGGGCCAGCCCTGGCTGGGCTGTGCCCCGGCCTTGGCTGCCAGCACCGCTGGCCCAGGGGAGGATGGGATCTTCTCCCCAGGCCCCACGGAGCAGTTCTGAGTCTGGGTTCGCTTTGGATTGGACCAAGGTGTGGGGAAAGGCAGTCCATCAGCCGTTCCTGAGCATGCTTCCCCCCCCCACCCCCCATCACCAGTGTGGCTTCAAAATTCAATACCATGAGTCGCAGCCCAAAGGAGAGGAAATCTAAATAAAGACATTAACCCCTTCCCTCCTCAATGGAAGACAGAGTGATTTAAAATGTAGAGAGACAACATGAGGCAGTCAGTGAAAGAACTGATAAAGACTATTGAAAGAAGAGATTGAGGAAGTGGACATTTTTGACTGGACTTCTCTGGTGTAAACCATGGAGAAATGGACTATTTCTTGTAATATAATAATACTGTTTGGGGGAATGCTGGTTCTAGTCAAAAGTTGTGGACTGATATAATTGAGATTTAATTTTGAACAGAGTAAGCCCTTTGCTCCTGGGGTAAAAGGAGATCTCAGCCTTTGAGACATGATTTTAGAGAGAAAGTGATTTGAGGCCCTTCACTCCTAGGACAAAAAGGAGGTCTCTATTTCTTTTGAGACAGAGATGAATTTAGAGATAGAAGAAGAGAAACTTTGTTTTATACTAGAAGAAGTATTCTTAAATGGTACCCCAAATATGCTGAGAGGCCCATGAGTAGCCAGGGGAAAGGCTGGTAATGGGTGGGACTGCACAATCTGCAGAAATTCTGGGCAGTTGCAGATTTGTGACATTGGGAGCCACCAGACTGTTTTTTTCTTGTGGTGAATGTTTCCATGGGACTCTAGAGAGATTCCTCTCCCAAAGTGATGAAAGATTATGTTTAAATGGTGAAATTGACTGAAAATCACTGGTTGTATCTCTGTATGTTGTTTGTGGGAAAGTGAACAGTTTGGGGGGGAGAGAGAGTGTTTTGAAAGCTTCACTTTTTTTTTTCCTTTTCCTCCTTTTAGTGTGTGTTAATAAAAATATCTGTTTATATCTTTAAGTTTGGGCCTGTTTTGCCTTTTTCTCCTAATCCTATCTCACGGCAGAAAAGACATTTAAACCACTACACTAAATTTGGCAAACAGACAGAGGTGAACATGAAACTATTATATGATTGGTGTTTCTGCCCAGCTCGAACTCAAAACTATTACAACTTACACACTCATTTCACATGCACTCCACACTCACAAGTCAGCCATGACATACCAGCCCCCCTGATACTCCTGCCCAGGTCCAGGGCTTTCTACTAGCAAATATGCATCCATACCCTCCACACACCAGGTTTGGGGAAGATACAGACACTGTCTGTGCTAGCAGCCAGTGGACTCTGCCTGGTGTACCAGATCCAGCTGCCAGTGCTAAGTCCTTTGGTCTCACTCACTCTGGTCCCTCTTAGTATTTTTTTTTCAGGACTCTGAACGGGAAATTCAAATTGTAACCACTCAGCAGTGGCAATTTGTGACCAAGGAATGCCAGAGGCAGAAGGATTCCCTGTAAGGCAGTGAACTTTCCCTTCCTTAGGAGATAAGAAGCAGCCTCAGCATTGTCTTGTAGCCAAGCTGGAATGCAGGTGTAAAGTTGCAAATTCTGTTTCTTCTGGTTTTCATCAGTTCAGTAAACTTTTCACTGTTTGGACAAATTTTGATTTTTTTAGTGTCTGGTCTTCACATAGAGATAACTTTTACTTAACACTCTAATACTTTTGAGAATAAAAAATTATAAAATATTAAACCCATTCTGCATTATTGTGAACAATTTTGTAAATATTTTGAAAGCCTTGGAGATAAAAAACCACAACTTTTTTGTGGTATTAAATATTATGAATCAACAGAAGTATTCAAATTTTTAATACTTTGAAAATAGTTTTGGTTATAAAACTGGGAATAGTTCTAAAATTGCTTTACATGTTTATCTCTCCCAAAAATTATATTGGCTGACTAGAATGAAAATACATATACTACCAAAGACTAGATTTTAAGGCCTAAACCAAATCTGTCCTATTTAAGAATAACAGTATCCATGTTGTAATTTAAAAATAGTAACATCTAGCTGATGACCCAGTTGCAATATTCCTAGAGTCAATTCTGTTTAATATTTTCATCAATGATCTGGTTGCGGGAGTTGAATGCAACATTAATAAGTTGGTTGATGCTGCTAAACTGGGAGGTGCTGTTGACTCTTGAGGGACAAGAGACCTTGCAGAAGGATCTGGATACATTGGAGCTTTAAGCAATTATCTGTGGCATAAAAGAGTACAGAGTAACATCAGGCACAAGTATAAATTGGGAGAGGAGTGTCCGGAGAGCAGCCTTGCAGAAAGGGATCTGGGGGTGCTGGTCAGCAGCAGGCTCAATATAAGTTGGCGGTGAGCCCTGGCAGCCAAGAGGGCAAACCATGTTCTGGGGTGCACCAAACACAGTAGAACAAACTGGTCAGGAGAAGTGATTATCTTGATGTACTAAGCTTTGGTGTGGCCTCACCTTGAGTGCTGTGTGCAGTGCTAGGCTCCACCATTTAAGAAGGGTGTGAAGGTCCTTGAATTTCCCCCAGAGGAGGGGAACCAAGCTGGTGAAAGGGCTGGAGGGCATGTCCTGTGAGGAGTGGCTGAGGACTGGGTTTGTCTAGTTTGGAGAAAAGAAGGCTGAGGGGTGACCTCACAGCTCTCTGCAGCTACCTGAGGAGAAGTGGAGAGGGAGGTGATGAGCTCCCTGGGATCCAGTGGTAGTGTCCATGGGAATGGTTCAAAGCTGCATCATGGGAGGTTCAGATTGACATTAGGAAGCATTTCTTTACCAAGAGGATGGTCCAACAATGGAACAGGCTTCCTAAAGAGGTGGCTGATGCCCTAAGCCTGACAGTGTTTAAGAAAACTGTGCATGGCAATATTCTTTATAAAATTGCTTTACTTTTCCATTTCCTGGTGATGATGGTGTTTATTAGGGTTCATAGGTATCAAATAAGGTGAATTGTCATTCTTTTTCACTGCCACTTTGAAGGCATATCTCTTGCCCATCAGTGAATATAATATTTATACAACTTGGGGTTTTTAAGTTGTTTTGGGAGGAGTGATCCCCTTTACCAATTTATTCAATACACAGAAATATAAGTGAAGCCAGGGCATTTCCATGGGAGGCTGACAGAGCAACACAGGTCCAACCAATTTGGCTATATCATGTGTTCTCTATTGCTTCAAAATGGTGGTTTATATATAGTCTCAGATAGTTTATGTGAACAGGTGTCTTCTAATTGGTACTAGATTAAAAAGGAATGTAAGCAATCTTAACTTTAAGGTCACCACGGTGAAATTACTAAAACTACATTAATTAAATCCAAGCACACCTTAATATAATTTCTAACTGCGCCACAAGCTTGCTCACTACTAACAAGGCCTAAATCTGAGGCCTTGCTCAGGCCCAAATCTGAGGCCTTACCCAGAATAGCTCAGGCCCAATTCCAAAGTGGGATGTGCCCACTAAGAAATTTTGCAACAATTCCCCTTTTTTCTTTTGCCATTGAAAAGCAATGGCAGGTGAGCAGGCATTGGCGCTGGAAAAAAAAAGTGACAGCTATAGATGTTTAACACAACGAGCAGTCCAACCACGTTGCAGCTTTTCTGACACTTGAGCTAAAACACTGATTTAAACAAACATTCTAACTTTCAACATTCTGCTCATCTTTTGGTTGCCTTTTTTAGCTTTTACTTTAACAACAATAACTGGTTCTTACTTACATTTAAATATTAAATATAACAAAAACAATAATTGGTTATTACTTAACTTTAAGTATTAAAAACACATCACTAAACTTATTTTTAACAAACTAAAACTTAATCTTAAATTCAACTTAACAACTAAAACTTAAAACTAAAACTTAACTTTAACAATTTAACAAATTAACAACTTAACAACTAAAACTTAATCTTAAAAATCAACTTAACAACTAAAACTTAATACTAAACTTGATCTTAACAATTATAATTATATAACTATTTTTCTATATATTATAAAATCAATCTTCAGCAATTTCAGGGTCATTCCATGGTGCTTCAGGCAGGTCACTGTTGTCACTGTCGTCATCACTGTTGAAATGGCCTGTCTTGTCATGCCGAAAACGAGAAATGTCCGGTGGTGGTCTTTTGCTGTTGCGGGGATGTTTGACGTTGCGTCCTGACAGAGCAGCTGCGATGATGTGTCCTTGTTTCTGCATGGCATCATGCATGACATCATGCACGGCTGTTGTGAATGCTGCTGTTTGATTGTTTTGCTCAGCTCTTGTCGCACGCACGAGCATCTCATCAACTGCACAGCCTTGGGGGAGAGAAGCTAAAATGGCTCTGGTACGTGAATTGGCATTTTCAAAAGCCAGAGAGCGAAACAAATGCTCTTGAAGGTCTGGAGGCAAATCTTGTGCATCTTTTATGGCAGCAGACAGTCTATCAATAAATTGTCCATAAGGTTCTGTGGTTCCTTGCTTGATGTTAGAAAATGAAACAGGCTTCTTCTTGTCTGGAACCAACAGCAAGGCTTTGTGGGCTAATGTTTGAGCAATTTGATGGATCTCGATAGGAAAAGTCAGCTGCACATTGGTTCTAGCATATGGTCCTTGCCCTGTTAGCATGTCAGGCTGGAGTGCATACAAAGGATCTCCAACTGCTTGGTGTTTGTTTGCTTCTTCAAACGCTAAACGTTTCCATTCTCTTTCAAAAATGAGAAATTGTGAAGGGGTTAAAAGCAAAGATGCAATGTTTGAGCAGTCAGCAGGGCAGAGGACATCTGCAGTAAAAATGTATTGTATTATGTTTTTGGCTGCTCTGATCTAATTCCGTAGGTGCTAACTGTTTGCTTTGCTTGGCTTAACACCTTCCATTTGTGAGGTTCCCATCGAGCTTGGGCATTTTCTATAATCACTGGGCAAGCAAGGGAACTTGCTATATTAAAGTTGCCATCCTTCATGGCATCTTTTACTATTTTGGACCACCTGTTTGCAATCGGATTTGGCTGGGTGACTGACAATGCCATGCGATCTTCCTTAGAACTCGGTCGGGTAGATAGTTTCGCGAGCCTCTCAACTGTGTGCCGCAGCCCACGCGCACGCTGCGGTTCTTTCTTTCGCCATGATGGGCTGCGAAAATCGGGGCTGGAACTGTCCTGGTCTGAGTCGGAATCCGAGTCAGAATAAGGGGGCAGGGGGCACTGGGCTGCCGCGGGTCGGTGTGTCTTTTTAGCAAGCCGCGCCGTGGCCCCGGGATCCACGGCAGTGGCTGAGGACTCCGCGACGGAAGTGGGCATGGGCGGCGCCATATTTGTTTTGGTCACGTGAACTCCCTGCGCCTGCGTCACCGCCTTGTCTTCCGGTGAGGGGGGGAGCTGCGGGTTTTTGGTTTCGTCACCGCCTCTGTCACCGCCCCTGTCACCGCCCTTGTTGCCGCCCCCCTGTGTCGTCTCCTGAGCCGGCCCCGCTCCGCCCTCGGTCCCGCCTTCTGTCTCATCTTTCACCACGCCCCCAGACTCTGGCGGCTGCTGCGCTTCCTGTTCTCCTCCATTTTTTCCAGACAGAGACAAAGACTTTTCCTGCGCATTGACCACGCGGTTCTCAGCAGAACTTATAACATCTTGCAGGTTAGAACAGACGGGCGCTGCGTTCCCTTTCACTGGGTGGGCTGAATTGATGCCAAAAAATCTCGCTACCTTAGAGGATTTTTGCGTATTTGTTAATTCTGCTGGCGTACCAATTTCCAAAGCTCGGATCGCAGCCTTGGCTGCCTTTCGCTCGGCAACTAAAGTCTCTAAAGTAGTTAGAGTTTTCTGCCAGAGAGCGCCAAGTTCTTTAGCTATTTTTCCCTCTCGTCCTCCAGCAATCACGGACTTCCACAACAAATCACCAATTTCTCTCCACTCGGCTTCACAGAAAACGAGTGAAGAATTGCTTAACTTCCCTTTCTTCCTGGCCCACAGGGCCAAATGTTCTACTTCACTTTCTTTAAGTTTTTTGCCTCTCTTTGAGAGCATATTAATGAGAAGGCGGCTGGCTGCGAGCATCTCAGTATACATTTTTTCTTTTTTCCTTTCTCTCTTCCTGCGGGCCGCTTACCTTCACCTTCCACGGCGTGCCGCTGTCTCACCCTGGGCAAAACGGAGCGAATCACGCCTTCAGCCTCCCAGCTCCGAGTCAATTCGTCCCCGCAAATCCTGCTCACCACCAGTCCGGGGGGGGCCGCTTGGCCCCGGAACTCTGGCAGGTTTCGAGACAAGCTCAGAGACTTCTGAACTCTTGTTCTTCAAGGTTTCACCGCATTAAATCAAAAACGTATTTAAACAAAAAATCGTATTTAAACAAGCCAGCATTTAAGCATTAGAAATCGTATTTAAACAAGTCAGCATTTAAGCATTAACAACTATCAATGTCCCTGTTCGGGCGCCATTTCAAGCCAGGGCATTTCCATGGGAGGCTGACAGAGCAACACAGGTCCAACCAATTTGGCTATATCATGTGTTCTCCGTTTATTGCTTCAAAATGGTGGTTTATATATAGTCTCAGATAGTTTATGTGAACAGGTGTCTTCTAATTGGTACTAGATTAAAAAGGAATGTAAGCAATCTTAACTTTAAGGTCACCACGGTGAAATTACTAAAACTACATTAATTAAATCCAAGCACACCTTAATATAATTTCTAACTGCGCCACAAGCTTGCTCACTACTAACAAGGCCTAAATCTGAGGCCTTGCTCAGGCCCAAATCTGAGGCCTTACCCAGAATAGCTCAGGCCCAATTCCAAAGTGGGATGTGCCCACTAAGAAATTTTGCAACATATAAGCAAACAGGTTACTGATTCATAAGGGAGGGAATTGTGGAATTTGGAAATAAATAAAACCCAAAAACATATTTGAACCTAAATGCTAAAATTTTTAGCTATTCTAATTGTATATCATGATTACCACCAGTAATCTGTGCACCTCAAGCTTCAAATTACTGAGCTGGGGATTTTTTCTGTTTCTTTGTTGTTTTTGTTGTTTCTTAAAAATATGTGGAAATGTTTAAATTTTTTTCTTGTTAGCCAGGAAGGTCTTTTAACCTTCAGTGAAAGGCTAGTTTTATTAGTACTTTATGTATGATTTATCTGTTTTGAAGTCAGTCATCCATCAAGGCTTGAGTACAGAGCTAATCATGGGAGTGCTTTTTTTAAAGTGTCTGATAATTGGAACAAAGTTGTTATTCTGCGTAATAAATGTGTGTATATTGTGACATTTTATAGTTTATTTGAATTGTGGCATAGTCTTAATGCAGTTGAATTTTTACTTCTTCCCTCTATTTGGTTTAAATGGCAAGGTGTATGTGGGGGCTCTGAATGGGAAATCCAAATTGTAACTGTTCAGCATTGGTAGTTTGTGACTGAGGAATGATCTGGCATAGAGAGCAAGAAGGGATTAAACAGGCTTGAAGCAGGAATGCAAAAAACAGAATTATAAAAGGATACAGTTACCCCTTTCAAGGCTTCTAAGCCCTGCAGTGGTAACTGTTATCCCTGTGCTGGGAGCAGAAGGATTCGGAGAAGCAGGCTGGCCCTCGGTTCGGAGGAACAGAATCAGGAGCAGGGCAAAAGGTTTTGACAATCAGCAGAGAGAAACCTGGATCCGTGATGTGCTTATCAAAGGCTTTTATTCCAGCTTCGGAGGAGGTCTTCTGTCCGTAATAAGCGCATCACAGAACAAAGACCACATGGCAAGCATGCTGCTTTTACCTGGGGAGGGGGGAGGGCAAGGGCAGAGACCCAGCCAATAGCTAGGATGGGGGAGTGACCCAGGAGGGACAGGCATTCCAGGGGTCAAATCCCTTTTGGGGAGGGTGGTGGCTTTTCCCAAGATATCATATTTCCTGGGTGGATCTACCTTGCATTTTGCAGGGGCTAGGAGACCCTGTATCTGTGTGTTGCAGGGGCTAGGAGACCCCGTATCTGTGTGGAGCCCAGGGAGGGAGAGGATGAACCATGAGGCAGTAGAAAACACAATGCTACACAGAATGACTCCCTGCAAGGGCAGTGAGGTTTCCCCTTCTGATAAGAAACAGCATCAGCATTGTCTTGTAGACAACCCAGAATGCAGGGACCACCTTTGGGCAGCAGAGCTGGGCAGGGGGATAGACCCCAGACCAGGCTGAGGTGCCCCATGAAACTACTCAGGGGATTTGATCTGATGCAAGTGTAGATAAGGAATTAGCTCCTGATGCATGTTTGCAGACTCCCTGTAGAACCACTTTTGGTGGTTCTACTCTGTCCAGTGCATTGTTCATTAATATTTTTACATATATATTTAATTACAAACATGTTTAATTCACTTTAAAGGGTACAAAAAAAAATCCTAAATACATTTGCGAGTAGAGGCTAAAGGTTAGCTGACAGTCACATCTGGTTTCAGCTGGCTTGGCAACAGATCCACCATAGGCCAAAGCTAAGCCAATCAATGAAGCTGATTTACCTTTGTAAAAACGTATTTTAAAAAGGTGTGCTGGTTTGAAAGCAAAACCAGTGAAAGACTCTAAGTCAGAAACACAATTTAATAAGAGGAAAAGAAATAAAAGAAAGTAAAATAAAAGTAATAGTACAAAAAAACCACTGACAGAGTCAGAATACAACCTGACACCCTGTTAGGGTGGTAGCGGCAGTCCAGATGAGATGGTCTTGTCGAAGCAGTGATCCTGTAGAAAGGTCTGGTAGCTCTTGTCTCCTCTGGGAGTCCAGTGGATAAAAAGCTGCCTGTGCTGTCCCAAACCCTGGATTTATCCAGGTGGGAATGCTTGGCTCCTCCCCGTGGGCAGAGCATCTCCCAATGGGCTGATCTCATTCTATGAGTCATGCAGTGGGTCCTTGATGGCCCATTAAACAGAGATAACTCCCGGAGGAAGTTATCTATGAGTCATGTGGCAAGGCATTGTTAGGCTCGTTAACAGAAGATAAGGAAAACACTGCCCCACCTTGGCTCCAACGGCTCATGGGGATAGAATACAAACCTTGGGCACAATTTTACATTGTAACCTAGGACAAAAGGGCAAAATGTTGCACAACAGAGTGAGGGAAAAAGTGTGCGAAACACCAAGGTCACATGTCTTAGTTTTGAATGAAGACAGGTATCTGCTAAAGAGGGGCAGGGCCTCTCTTGGAATGGATAATTCAAATCCACTCCCCTCAAATTATTATAATTTAGAAAAAATTAAAACGGCTTTCAGGCAGAGATATGGGGATAGGACTAACAGTTCTTTACTAATAGGTATAACAAGACAAACAAACAACAACTACTACTGTAGCGGCGCGGTTTATATCTTTTAATTTATTGTTAATAAGTTCTGTAATGGTTTTTCCCAAGTTCCCCCCTGTATTTCTCCCCATTTGGTTTCCCCCTGCCTTTGTTCTCCACAGCCTGTGACTCTCTGGGAAGCCTCTCCTCTCCTTCCAGAGTGTCCGGAGAGACTCGGTCCCAGATTGGAGCAAGCTGGGGAGCCCCCACCCCTCGTTTCCCATTCGCTGTCTGTGTGACATCCCCATTTCCCTGATTGGCTTTCCCTCTTGTGTCCACTCCCTTCTCCCAACCCCTTATAAGCTGTAACCACGCCTCTGGCAGTGAGTGAGGCACGTGGCTCCCCTGCAAAGAGCAGGTGACAATAAACCATCTAGCCACTAAGTAGCCTCCTCGCTTCCTACCTTCGACAACCTCACCGACATCTCTCGTGCAGCTCTGACCCACTGGGGGGGTGGTGGCCAATCTGCCTGCTGCTGCCAACCAAGTCTGGAAGTATTCCTAGCCAGGGCTAGCCTGGAACAGCTGGAAGCCACTTACCAGCAGGGCCAGAGGAATATTTTCATACTACAGCAATTAATAGCGAACGGAACCAGGGACCTTGACAGGGCTTGGTTTCACAAAACCCGGGGCAGTCTGGTCTCTTGAGTGTTGCCGTTTTCTTTCCTGCAACTGCGGTGACCTGGTTAAGGAATGACAGCACGACGACCACATGCTTGTGTGGCGTTCGGGCTTAGTAACACACGCTGACACCAGTGTGGTGGACGGTTAAAAAGCATTTATTATCTCACACATGCAGGTTATATACTCTAGGGTTCTTCACTACGTCAGAGGGGTCTTGCCACACTTCCTGAGTTAGTAGGGAGAATGGAAAAGTACTAGCACGTTGTTAGGAGGGTTACATTCCGGGGATGATAGCTTATCTTGGGGGGTTGGAGTGTTCTCTGCTCTGTCCGTTACAACCGATATCTTCCGAGCGCCTGTCCCTATCCAACCACATCTCCCCCCCCCCCTTTTACAAAAGAACGAGGTAGTCATACATATATATATATAGGCACTAAATGAGGTAGAAGGTTAGGATTTAACAAGGGAAAAAGGAGTTTGGAAACCTGAGTAAGTTTTTGCCAGGCAAGTTTGGAAAATCTTGTGACTGGCAATGTTCCCTGATTAATTCACAGCATTTCATGTTGGCCTACGAACAGAATGTTAGTCTGTTCTAGGCGAGCTTTAACAAATGAGACTATCTTGTTCAGCAGGCATGGTCCGAAGATAGCAGCTAAAAGTAGCATTGCCAATGGGCCTACCAAAGTGGAAATTAAAGTGGTTAACCATGGGGATTGGTTAAACCAGGATTCGAACCAGCCTTGCTGAGCTTCCCTATCTTTCTGTCTCTGAGCCAGTCTGTTTCGGAGTTCTGCCATGGAGTCTCTGACGACTCCGGTGTGGTCCGCGTAGAAGCAGCATTCCTCTTTCAAGGCGGCACACAGGCCTCCTTGCTGCATGAACAGGAGGTCTAGTCCTCGCCTGTTCTGCAGGACCACTTCTGAGAGCGAGGAGACTGACTTCTCTAGGTAGGAAATAGATTTCTCAATCCTCTGCAAGTCCTCATCTATGGTCATTTGTAGCTGAGACAGTCCTTGATGTTGCGTTGCTAGGGCTGAAACACCCGTTGCCGTTCCGGCTGCTCCCAGGCCGAGCAGCATTGCGATAGTTATACTTGTCACTATCTCTCTTTTGTGAAGCCTGCTGGGTTCTTCGAAAAGGTTGTACACCTCTTCGTCTGAGTGGTACAGGACCCTAGGAACAATCAGAACTTGGACACAGAAGTTGTTAGAATCATTGAACTTGGGAAGAAATACACAAGGACTTACTCCAGATCTCTGACAAACCCACATTGCTGACGCAGATGGAACTACCCACTTATTGTTTTTTCTGCTGGGCTTTACAGCTTTGGTGCAGACATTCCCTTTTCGCTTAGCTAGGGCTGCATTACCAAAACATCTGCCTCGACCTGTGACTTGACTCAGGGTAATACCTCTGCGGGGTGTGTCCCATCTGCACTGGTGAGGTGCATCAGCTGTGGAGTAAGTGAATGGGGTGTTTAAAGCAACTCCTTCATAGAAAGGGGGTTGGACATCATAACAAAGCCAACAGGAATTGGTTAGGTTAGGGTTAGATTCGTTCAGGGATAAAAAGGTAGCTTCTAACATACGAAGGATTGGGTCCGAGTCCGACCCGGCTGAGCAGCCTATCTGGAGGGCTTTTGCATCGCTAGTTGGGACTTCGGTGACACTTGTGGGTAAGGCTTTGGGGTAGGTCATGTTTCTCTCTGTCTGCGTGCTTTTGATCACCTTGTTGGGTCCAACCGCTCGGGATGCTGATGGCTGGAGCCTGGTAATTCGCACATTCACCCACTCTTTTGACCCTTGAAGGACCACTGTCCATGCTTTACCCACTGTCCAACTAGGATGATTGGGCTGCAAGACTGTCATGTTATAGTATATGCATTTTCGAAATCTAGGGATTTTATAGCTGTTTCGATAGGAGTTTCCATGTACAAAGAGAGGTGTTTTGCAACCTGCGGGTGTCCAGGTGAACTGTAGGAACTTGTCGGGCTCTTGTGGATCCCACCCAGGCCCTGACGGCCTGGCATCTGTAACTATGGTTTCGCAGCCCCAGTACCCACAGTATCCCCACCCGGGGTAATTACAATAACCTTTTCCTGCATTTGAAGCTGGGCACCAGTAGGATAGGTACATGTGTGATGAGTGTGGAGAATAAGGATCTACCTTTGGTCGTCCTGGAAATAGATCGGTAATACGAAGCACGAAGGATGGAGTGTTTGGTGTGGTGATGTCTCTGAGCACCTTATCGCTGGTAAGGTGTCTCATGACCCACCTGAACGGCTGATGTGGGTAGTAGTCTGGGCTGGCTTGTCCTCTGGCGACAAGCCCCAACAACAAAATCACACAGACATATCGTTGATGCTTGGGTCTCACCCGTGCGGATTTCTCTGGTGCTGTCTGACGGTTTGGTGGTGTATCTCTTTCCTCTGGGAGGGGCATGTATGCGTTACGTGGTCGCCCCACCAGCATGTCCTGTAAACAGAAACTCGCAGTTCTCATTAGTCTCATCCTGCTCATTGTGAAGATCAGGTTTGATTGATTTGAGAGGACACCACCTGATTTTTCCGTCCTTTTTGACAGCTGCATACCCTCGCCCTGTAAGCATCAATCTCCAGCCCCATTCCCATTCACCCAGCTCATTTTTAATTACAACCTGCGGGCCCTCCTCTAGCGCTCTGGAGGCCCAGTGTTTTTGAATGGGACTGTTTGCTTCATTTCCTCTAGGGAATTGATTCAATGCTATCAGCGCGGTTGCCAATATACGCGCCTGCTCTCCTGAGGGAATGGAGTTGGTAAAGCCTTCTGCTTTTGCCAACACCTCTATCTTGGTTTTCAGGGTTTGGTTTGCCCACTCAACTATAGCCTGCCCGGTACTGTTATATGGGATACCTTGCACTAGTGTGATCCCCCATTTGGAGGCGAATTCCTGCACTGGTTTAGAAATTAAATTGGTACCATTGTCTGTTTTGATCTGCTTGGGGATGCCAAGCCATGCCATGGCTGTCAGCCAGTGCTGAATTGTGGCTTTAGAGTTAGTTTTGTGATGCTGTGTGGCTACGATCGTTCCACTGAACGTGTCCACCGTTACTGCAAGCCATGCTCGAGGCTTCAGCAGTTGACACAAGGTGAAATCCGACTGCCAGATTTCTGAGGGCTTAAGACCTCTTGGGTTGACACCAGTGGTCCACAGGGGTGACTTCTGGCAGTGAGGACAAGTAGCCACTACATGTTTAGAATCCGCTGTCGTTATTCCGCATCTCTTCGCCAGTGCTTTGGGTCCGATGTGGAGGGATTCGTGCAATTGACGAGCTTCCTGCAACGTCCAGACGCCTTTCGCTGCAGCGTCCGCCTTGTCGTTGCCGATCTGGAAGTAACCTTTGACTGGGTTGTGGCTGTTGACGTGAATGACGGATACAGTGCCCTTTTGTGAGGAGAGTGCTTCTTCTAGCATTAGGGCTGCTGCTGATGTTGACACACCTGGTCCTGCCATGGCTAGGCAGATCCTTGCCACGAATATAGAGTCTGTTACGATGTTCAGGTGCTCATCTTGGAAGAGTCCACACGCCAAGACTACTGCTGTTGCTTCCAGTTGTTGCACTGACAGTGTGGGGTCACATGCTTTGATGCAATGCCATTTCTCTTCTGCCTGCCACACTGCTGTCGCGGTAGAAGTCGTGGAGGAAGCGTCTGTGAAGACTGTTGGTCCTGGCTGTGGTCTGTCCATGACCTTTGGCGGCATGTCTATGTCGACTATGGTCAGCAGCTGAGTCCAAGGTGGTCTGGTGGAGTAGGAGATTTCTCCTCCGAATCCGATGAGAGCAAGGGCTAGGTGCTCCGAAATTGTGGTTGACTCTATGGTCGGTTGCTTGCGGAAAGGAAGGTGGATTCTCGTTGGCTCAGTCCCTAGGTGTTTCAAGGCGAGTTTCCTGCCTTTCATGATGAGGTTAGCGATGCATTCTACTGCTGGAGAAAATGCACGAGCAGGTCTTCCAAGGACCACCCATTGGATCGGTCGAGCCTTTTCAGAAAGTCCTTGGGCCAATGCTCCCACTCCCCCCTTTGGTGTGAAGTGCACGTATAAGTCCAGGGGCATCGCTGGGTTCCATCTGGCCAGTGTGCCAGTGGACATCTGCTGTTCGATGAAGTCGAGGGAGCTCGCTGCTTGCGGTGTCAGCTCCTTGGGTTCCCAGGGGTGCTTTCCTTTCAGGAGGTCATACAAAGAGTCCATGACCTCAGGAGGAATCAGGACGATGTTGCGAAGCCACTGCAGCGATCCTACCAGACGTTGCACGTCATGGAGCGTCTTGATGGTTCGGTGGACTTTCACCTTGGGAGGTGTCACGTAGGAACTTGTGATCCCCACTCCCAGGAAGGTGACGCAGGGTCCTCTCTTGATCTTTGCGCTCGCAATCTCGAAGCCGTTGGCCTGGAGGATCTCTGTGATCATGGATACCAGATGATCCACTTGGCTCGCTGATGGTGCTGAGACCAGGATGTCGTTCATGTACTGTATGATGGTTGCAGTGGGATAGGAGTGTCGGACTGGTGTCAGCGCTTTGTCCACGGTGATCTGGCAGATTGTTGGGCTGTCGACCATACCTTGCGGTAGAACTTTCCACTGGAAACGCAGGCTGGGCCGCTTGCCATTTGGGAAAACCACGGAAAAGGCAAATCGTTCCCTGTCCTCAGGGTGCAAGGGTATTGAAAAGAAACAGTCTTTAATGTCCAATACTGCACATGGCTGTCCTTCAGGGATGGCTGAGTTCATGGGTAACAGTGTCTGAACTGGACCTATGGGTCGGATTGTTTTGTTCACTTCTCTCAGGTCGTGGACTAGGCGATAGCCCTCTCCAGACCTTTTGGGAATTACAAACACAGGGGTATTCCATGGGCTTATGGAGAGCTCTATGTGACCCTTTTGCAGTTCCCGTTTAACCAGTTCCAATAATGCTGCTACTCGAGGCTCTGAGAGGGGCCACTGCTCGACCCAAACAGGGTCTGATGTTTTCCAAGTCAATTTGATTGGCAGCAGAGGGTGTACGGCAGTGGCCCTCATCATAAATTTGTGATCCTGACTCCAAGCATAGCCAGGACATCCCTTCCTATTAAGGGTGGTGAATCTTGCAAAATGTAAGGGTAAATTGCAACTGTTTGTTCTGGTCCCTTTTTTGTGTGAAGTGTTATAGCCACCAATTGGGTGCTTTTCCATGCCCTGGATTGTCCCCCCACCCCGTTCACAGGAGGGACTTCTTTAATTTGCCAATGTCTGGGCCAATGCGATTGGGGAATAATCGTGCAGTCTGATCCTGTGTCTGCCAAAAACTGAAGCCCTAAAACGTGAGGGTCCTGACTGCCATAGAGTTGACATGTCCCCCACACCCTCAAGGGCTCTTTCCCTACTTTCATGACCAGGGCCACCCAGGGGTTCCGCTCTGGGACGTTCCCTGCTGACTCTGTGACACTGGCACAGTTTGTGGCGGTGGAGGGTGCGTAATTGCCGCTGGTGGTGCTGCACTGTTCTGCCACTGAATGGTTGGTGGGGATGTAATACTGACTGGTTCCTGTATATATGTGGGGTATGAAGGTCCCCTGCCCCACTGGGTATTGGGAAAGATGGGCCATCTCGCAGTGGGAGGAGGCTGAGTATGGCCCGCACGCCCCCTCCCCCTTCCGTTTCCCCGGGGCTTGGATCTGCATTCCCTGGCTATGTGACCCTTCTTCCCACAGCTCCAGCAGGTCAGTCTCTGGCGCTGTTGGGTCGAGGGTGCTGCCACGGGCTGCTGTGCTGGCTGAGGACAGCTTGCTGCCACATGACCTGCTTGGCCACACTTCAAGCATGCCATGGCATTGGTTATGGTATGAACCGCTGCCTGCATAGGTATGAGCTGTTCTTCCCTTACCACATGTTTGATCATGTCAGCCAAGCTGGCCCCTGCTGGCAAAGAGCGCAGGATATCCTTGGTGACAGTGTTACACTGTTGTTTCAGACAGTCTGTCACCACAGGTCCCCTCGCAGCTACAGGCAGGGTAGATGAATCAATTGCAGCTTGCAAACGGTCTACAAAGTGTGTGAAGCCTTCACTTTCCCCCTGCTTAATAGTGGACCATGGTGTTGACTTGTCCACCACCCGAGAAGCCGCTCTTATGGCCTCTCTAGCTGCTCTGGTTGTTGCTTTGACTTCCTCTGCTGAGAGGCGTACTGCCTGGTCCTGTGGTGTAGCCACATCATCAGGCTTGCCTAGCAGTCTGGACAGGGTAGAGCCATGGAGAGGCTGTCCCTGCCCTGAGGCTTGGGCTAAGGCAGCTGTGCAATGATCGGACCACTCCTGCTGAAATACAATCAGCCCTGCCCCGTCAAAAAACATACGGGTTACCTGCGATATATCGAACGGCAGCATATCATCATTACTAAAAAGACCATCCACCAGTGTGGACACAACAGCTGAATTAATCCCCTTTTCCTGAACCGCCTTCACCACTGCTTGTACCTCTTTCGTGCTCAGCGGGGTGTAGGTTCGCCTTAAATTCTGCCGCGTACCTGTAACTCTTACGGGGAATGCATGAATTGTAGCAGCTGGTTTCCACTCAGTGCATGCTATCTTTATCTTGCCCCATTCAGTGAGATTGTATCGTGTTTGTTCCCCTACATTGTTAAAAGCTTTGCTCGGTTTCGGTGGAAACCTCATAAATTCTGTTGTCTCAGTTTCTGAGTCCGTATCAGACTCGGAACTCTCTGTGGGGCTGGCTGCGGAGCTATGGCTCCACTCAGTATCGGAAGCAGACTGCTGCTACACTTCCGGTTTGCTATGCCTTTTTGTTGGGCTCTGCCCCCGTTCCGCCTTCCGGGGGTGGGTGTGGTCTTCCCCTCGGGTTCGGCCCTGTTCCGCCTCCCGCGTCCGGCCCCTCCCCTTCTCCCGGGGGTGGCGCCGGCACGCCTCTTGGGGGTGATCCCATTCCCACCCCCTGGGCTCGCCCTGCCCCCCCCAAGGAGGGGTTTCTCCCTTGTAAGGTAGCATTGGGAGCGGTTTCCGATCGCGTATCCGCCCCCCCTTGCTCTCCCGCGCGTGCGCTGTACAGACCGGCAGGTCCGGACTTCTACTAGTCTCTCTCGCGCGCGCGCCCGCGGGGGTTCACACTTCCGGGTTCTCCGCGCCACGTGGCTGGCTGCCCCGCCCCCTCTCCGGACTGCCGCCGCCATCTTCGCTCCGGCACCGGCCCCCCTCTCGGCGCCTCTTGCCTCCCGCGCGAGCTCTCCCCAGAAAAACCGCGCGCGTTCTTCTGCCCGCTGCACCGGTTCGGCGGTTGGAGAAGCCGCGATTTCTACAGGCTCTGGGGGGGGGGCTATTGCCCAGCGCGCTCCGCGGAAGCACCGCTGAACCTGGCGGGGTGCCGCTGCCAGGCGTGCCCGGCTCCCGGAGACGAGAGCGGCGGGGAGGTACGGGCGGGGAAAACGCGATTTTTTCGGGGGGTTCCGCGGGGGTTTTTGGGTCCTGGGGGTCCCGCGGGAAGGTCTGAGGGTCCCCTATGGGCTCCGGGGGGTTCGGGCATGGGCTCAGAGAAGGGTGTAACGCACCCGCTCCCCGCATGTTCCCGCCGTTAATCTGACTATCCCCGGGGGGTCCCGCGGTGCCGTAGCCCCCCCCCCGCCTCGGCTGCGTAACGGCAAATAAACATGTTTTCGCAGCAATCCAAGTTTCTTGCTCTTCCATTGCTTTCCGCAACGCTATCTCAACTTTTCCCCATGCTTTTAAAATTTTTCCACTGCCGGTGGCTTTGGTATCTTCAGCCAGAGCAGCAGTATATCTCTCCCACCCCTCTGAATTTAATATATCAACAGGGCGCTGTATCGTGCCCAAATCCAAAAGCCTTGCAATGGCAAGATATAAATTCTTTTGGTCGCACCGTATTCCCCAGTGCTTTTTCATAAGACTTACAACCTTAGCTAAGGCTTCCATGCCGTTCGCTGGTTCTTCGGGGCGTCCCCCTGTTCCTCCGCAGTAGATCGGACCGGCCGCTACTGCCGCTGTCTCCTTTCAGGCGAATTCCCGTCCGCCGAGGTTCTTTCCCGGGTTTCGGCACCACTTGTTGCCGTTTTCTTTTCTGCAACTGCGGTGACCTGGTTAAGGAATGACAGCACGACGACCACATGCTTGTGTGGCGTTCGGGCTTAGTAACACACGCTGACACCAGTGTGGTGGACGGTTAAAAAGCATTTATTATCTCACACATGCAGGTTATATACTCTAGGGTTCTTCACTACGTCAGAGGGGTCTTGCCACACTTCCTGAGTTAGTAGGGAGAATGGAAAAGTACTAGCACGTTGTTAGGAGGGTTACATTCCGGGGATGATAGCTTATCTTGGGGGGTTGGAGTGTTCTCTGCTCTGTCCGTTACAACCGATATCTTCCGAGCGCCTGTCCCTATCCAACCACATCTCTTGAGACTCTTAAAAAAAAGGTACCAAGCTGGAACGGTGAGGGGTCCCGGGCTGGTGGGTCAGATGAAATCCAGAGCTCCGTCGGTGGTCGCTGGAGGGCAGGGATGTCCGGCAGGGAGGGCAATGCGGGGCCACGGTGCAGAGCGGCCTCAAAGCAGCGGCAGTGGGACAGTGCCCAGCTCCAGCAGGGCAGCAAAAGGAGAGATCAGGATTTCCTGGGCACACGAGCAGATGATGGTAGCTTTCCTCAGGATCGGACTCGGTGGTGCCAGTGAAACTTCTCCCGCAGCAAGCAGCAGCCTGACCGTCCTCCCCCCAATGCCAAGAGCAAGAGCCAGAGCCAAGCCGCCCCCAGCCCCGTCTTTTTTCCTCTCCCCCCCCCCCGAGAGAAACTCCCAGAGACAGAGTGTGGCTAAGTGCTATGCCCATCCTTTTGTTTCACCTGAGCACCGATAAGTATTCAGTCGTTAGTTGCCTCGCAACCCTTGGGAAGAAATTCTATAGGTAAAAAAACAAGAAACAAGCCTAACCCCCAACATCACAGAAGAATGAGGGGAAGGAGCTGCTTCAGAAGCTGATTCCCCTGAATCCTGTGGAAGTTTTAGAAGAGATCACAGTGAAACAGATATTTCCCGGCAGCTTGTAAAGGAGACCACTCTAGAGCAGATATCAACACTGCAGCCTGTGGAAGACTTCATGCTGGAAGAGATGGATATTTCCTGAAGGAACTGCAACCCATGGAGAACCCATGTGTTATAAAAAGGGCAGGAGATTTTTCTCCTTTTAAAAGCCTTTATTGTGATCAGCTCAGGGTGGGGGCCCGACGGGTCGAACACACGCCGCCGCTGCTCCCAAAAGTATCTCGGAGGCTGAGGTGTTCAGCAACTTTGTCCACTCGGCTGCAGGCTGCTCTCAGAAGCAACTTGGAGGGGAGGTGTGCAGCAGCCTCATTCACTTGGAATGCAGGCAGAGTCAGGTTCAGGGTCCTCACGGCCGCCCCGTCCCGAAGGCTTGGTTGGCTCTGAAATTCTAGGGGAGTCCCTCTCTGGGCAACGTCTCTGAGAGTCAGGGTGAGGGGTGAAAACCGCTCAGCTTTGGGAGGAGGCAGTCTCACTCCTTGCATGGTCCATCCATGTGTCTTGGTGGTTCGGTCTAATAATGTTTTTCTGGTCCGGAGTAATAATTTCTTCTCCCAGCTGGCACTGCATCTCTTCTATTTGCATGTCTGCTGGATTTCTCCTCCTCCTGGCTTCTTTGGTTGCTATGTGGGTAGCCAGGGGTAGCCAGGGGGTTCGGCTCGAAGGTGCAGCAGAAAGGGAACAAAAGACGCGATTAACAGGGTGGGGGTGAACATTTAACAAGGAGCACTGGGCTAACAATGACTTCATTTGCAACAAAGTTACCTTGTTTATCTCACATGTTAGGGCAGGGCAAAAGCATGAGCAGGAAGGAATAGAGAGGAACTGTTATGGACTGACCTAAATCCCCTGTTCCTCAGGGTGTGGGGAAATACATAAGTCAGGAATGAAGGAGTGAAGTTGTGCCTGGGGAAAAGGGGTGGGGAAAAGGTGTTTTTAAAATTTCTTTCTCTCCATCCAAACTATTTTAATTGGCAATACATTAAATAAATTTTCCTCAAGTCTGTTATTTGACAGTAATTGGTAAGTGATCTTCCTGTCTCTATCTCAACCCAAGAGCTTTTCCATTTTATTTTCTTCCCCTGTCCTGCTGAGGAAGGGGATTGAGAGAGTGGCTGGATGGGGGTCTGGCAGCCAACCAATGTAAATCCACCATAGTCCACAACTTGATGTTGTTCAGTTAAAGTTATGTGGCAGTATAGAAATAATAAAGATTTCAGAAATTTTGTCATTCTGTGTGGCTATGTGTAACTTCATTTCTTTCTACTACTACCTTTTCCCTGAGAGTGAGTCACTGGCTCTTACCTAGATGTTCATTGGTGCTTTGAGTGCAACTGATTGACTGAAGTCAGGGTTTTCAAATAGCATTCTGTTTGGGCCTAATTCTTTGTAAATCAATGGAAATTTTACCACAAACTTCAATGCAAACAATGAATTCTTCTTGGAATTTTTTTTCTCAAAATATGCCTTATTCTTCACACTTTTTTTTTTGTTAAATCCATGCTTAAGATTTAGAATTCTTCAATGCCGTTGTTCTTTATATTTTTTCCTTTAATAATATAGCTCTAGTAATCTGTTTCGTGTGGGGTTCTCATTGTTTATAATGCATGTTGTAAGAAATCTTCAATTTCTCCTCAGTTCTTAGAAATCTTGGATGAAAAAGACATTACCCTATCACTGGAGGGTTCTTATTCACATACTTTCACTTTTTCAGTTAAAAGAAGCTTCCCCCCCAATTTTCTAATACTTCTTTTGATGCAAGTCAAAATCCATGAGCTACTTCTCTTTGCTTTTTGTTTATATGAAGTCCCAGAAAGCTCAGTCAGTTTTGTGCATGGTATTTTTAACTGTTCAATAATGTTTCATGTGATTTCTTAATTAGTATTCTGTATCTATGTGTTATGACTTAAGACTTAGGTTTGTTTTGGGTTTGTTTCTTTATTTTTGAGGAAGATGGGAAAAGCATGTATTAGAGGCTAAGCATAGCATGTTAGATTTGTGCAAATTACGTATGTGTTGTTTCTGAAAGTGAATAAAAGTCTGGAGATTGGGCCAAGATTTCCTTTTCCTCTCTTTAAATACCTAGTTTTAAATAAGAAAACAATGGGTATGCACAGACAAGGTCAAACGCTGAATTGGAAGCTATACCCACTGGGGGTTCCTATAGAGCTGTAGCACAAATAACCCCTAGCTGCCCTCCCCTGCCCATCAGGAACTCTGATGGACAGCAGCTGAAATAACTTTTTCTCTGCAGGAGTAAAAAAACCAACCAAACAAAAAATTTAAAACTCAACAACTGTTTCTGTGGCTGCAGAACTTGTTTAGCTCAGCAGTATAATTTAAGACTCTCAGAGTTCACTAAATTTGGTTAAATTCCTATTTTATTTGTTGAATTATTTTTAATTATTATTGGTATCTGTCATGTTTTATAGCATTTTTAGTATCATTTTATATATAAAAATATAAGTCTTCTGACAGGCATTTTTCTCCCCTTATGTTCGGTAGTAAACCACAGACTAAAATTACATTTTTCTTATGGGTATGTGATTAGAATTGAAATATATGAGATATGACACTACATTTTAAGATATTGAAATAGGTTCATAATAGCTGCAATTGTCAGGTAAAAACTATACCCTCTGAGCTAGGTAAACTTGGTTGCTCTGAAAAACATCTAGAGGATAATCTGTATTCCTATAAGTTTTTCTCATTTCTATGCTCTATGTAATTATCATTCTTGGCAGACCTCTGTTGTAATTATGTCATCATTTAAGATTTTTTTACTCTGAGCAGAATGCATTTGGTAAAACTAAAATGTCTCACTAGTCTCAAAGTGGGAATGGTCACAGTTACAAACATTTGTAATTTTTATTCCCTATTTTAGGAAAGACAGTTGGGTCAGAAGTAATTTTTCAGCATTTTAGATGTATTTCATAAAGATGTCTATGCTGGAGCTAGCTATCTTATGCTTCACTAGGAAAGAGAAATGAGCACTTTGCATTGTACTCTAAAAGTTTATTTTTCTCTCCATTGACTAAAAGGTGCCCTAGGACGAGGATCTCAGTTGAACATATGTTGGCAATGTCTAGTCTGCAAAGGTATTATATATATGACCAATTGCAGACTACTGCAATGGGATAAAGCCTCTGTCATTTTACACTGCCACAACCTACCACAGTATCTTTACCAAAATTGAGCCCCTGATGAAAGTTAGTTGCTTTGATGTGTATCTTGTGTGCATTGTTGTCTTGGTTTGCAAGACAAGTGTCTGCTAAGGAAGGCAGGAACCTCCCTTGGAATGGAAAATCAGACCCCCTTCCCTCCAAATTATTATAACTTTGAAATTAAAGGGCTTTCAGGCAAAGATATGAGAAAAGGAATAACAGCTCTTTTCTAGTATGTATAACAAGGCAAACAACAGTGGCAGCGACAACAAACAAAACCAGAAATCCAATAACAGCTTTCTCGACTGCAGGCACTTTCCCTTTTGGAGTAGTGGTGTTGGCAGGCTCCCCGCTGGGCAGGGCAGGTGCGATAACGCCTCCCCGGCTGCAGGGGGCACTGTGGCGCAAGGCTGGCTGTCTTTCTCCACGTGCACAATGGCGGACGGGCTCGGCGGAAGGGATGGAAATGGGCTTCCTTTACGAATCCCCAGAGGCAACCGATCCCGGTGCCCCCTCTGGATAGCAAAAGGAGCTGCAGCAGGGAAACCTCGGAGTAGCAAGTTGGGAAGGCAGGGATGAGCAAAGTCTCAGAGTGGTAGATGAGGTGTATCAGAAACTCAGCAGCTGTAGCTGGAACGGCCGGGCGGCCCGGCAGGGCAGGGGGTGTAGACCTACAAAGTAGCGAAAACTCGGAGCAGTGGCAAAAAAAAACACCTCCCTACACACTTCTTCAGGTGAACAGATCATTACAGAGGGAGAAGGGAGTGCACAAGTGGGAGAACTCATAGCAGTTTGGAGTGTTTTCAAGCGTGAAGAACAGAATACTTCTCCTGTTTGCATTTACACTGACTCTTATGCTGTGTTTAAAGGATGTACAGAGTGGCTTCCTTTTTGGCAACAGAATGACTGGCAAGTTAATAGAATCACAGTGTGGCAAAAGGAAAAGTGGCAAGAGATTCTTAGCACTGCTAGCCAGGGAAATTTTGCTGTGGGGTGGGTTGCCTCTCATCAGACAGATGGAAATTTAGCGGGGGAGTGGAACAATAGGGCAGATGAGTTAGCTAGATTAAGTCCCCTGAAAAAGGAGCAAATCACAGAAGACTGGGATCACTTATTAGAATGGTTTCATGTTAAAAGAAAACACACAGGGACAAAAGATTTATATAGAGAGGCTCATGCCCGTGGCTGGCCAGTTACCAGAGAAATGTGTAAATCATGCATTTCAGCCTGTGAGCAATGCCACAAACAGCTTAAAAGACACCTCTTGGAGGACGACCCTTTGCATTTAAGAGAAAATAAAGGTTTGTGGGACGCGTGGCAGATAGACTATATAGGTCCCTTTAAAAGGTCAGGAGGTAAACATTTTGTTTTAGTAGGAGTGGAGATTGTGTCTGGGTTAGTCCAAGCTGAAGCTTTTAAAAGAGCTACAGGAGACAATACTGTTAAAGCACTGCAAATATGGTTTGGAACTTTCCCAAAACGACAGGAAATTCAATCTGACAATGGTTCTCACTTTTCTGCTAAGGTTGTTCAAGAATGGGCAAAGAATGAAGGAATAAAATGGATATTTCATACCCCTTATTATCCTCAGGCTAATGGCATAGTAGAAAGAACTAATGGTCTTTTGAAGAAACTCCTAAAACCACATGAGGGGAATTGGGATCTTTGGTTATGGGAAGCTGTGAAAGGTGTGAATGAGAGATGGGGAGTAAATGGTTGTCCCAAAATCACTGCTTTTTGCCCCACACCTCCTAGCATAATCCCTGCCCTACGGGGACCAGATGATGCAAAGAACCCAAGTCACTATCCTGGGCAACCCATTTTAGTGGATCTTCCAATGGTGGGAGAAGTACTGATTTACTAAAATATGAATATCGATCTAATATCGATATCCAACTGTGACGGACAAAAGACTCTCTAACAGCTTAAGTTAGAAAGTGTATGTTTATTACGACACCGGGCAACGCTGGGATATTTCCCTAATGAGCGCTACAAAGATCACAGGTGATTACAAAGCCTTTTATCCACAAAAGTGTTGAATACACAAAATACAAATGCATATTCATACCCTTGTCACCTCCTCTTCTCCGCTTCGTATGCTAATTAACAAAAAGGCTATTAAGCATGCGTAGTTTGTTCCCTAAAATGAGTCGGGGGTCTATTCTGAGGAGGGGTCACTAGAAATGAGGAAGTAAAATGAGTCTTCCTCGTTCTAACCTTTCAACCTTTTGCTGTGTCATGATTCATGGATCCTTGGTAGGACTCCCTGTTTCCTGTTTTCCAGGCCTATTTCAATAGGTTGTTTCTGAAAACAGGAGGTTTGCAATTGTTTTGCATTCCTGGGGTATTGATTAGCTTCTGCAAGGAAGCTTTACACAAACACAGAGTTGACAAGCAATGAGTGATTTGATCCGGGATAACTTATCTGAAATCCGGTCTCTTTTTAACCATCCTCTAAGTTTTAACTGATTTCCGCAAAGCTTATCTTCTCAGCTAAGTCAGCAATACATATAGTTTTTCTAAGGTCTTTAAAATTAGTGTCTCAGTACCACTTGTGTTAAAAACTCCTTTGAATAAATATGCATGGGTTGCATCTGATGCTCTAGGGAAAGAACATCGGATAAGTACACGCTGGATAATTCCTTCATTTTAATTTTCTGCCCCTTTTAGTGGCAGGCTCTGTTGTTTTTGCTTTTTTACAGAGGAACACCGGAGGACATGTGTAACAGATGAACATGATACCAATAATAATACTTCTCTGCATCCTACCACAATACCATGGCCAACACTCCGTCGAGTGGCAATGGTCAGAAGCTACTATCAGGTATACCAGCATCCAAGGATCCTTTCCCAGAGATTGTCGCCCAAACCTAGCAACTGTGGTACTGCATGATTCTGAGGTATACCACTTGAGTGACTGGGGTTGGGACCAGAAAGATTGGTCCAGAACTCTAACTGGGACTTATGGTGAGAGGATTCAGGTAGGATGCAGGAAAGTAGAAGGTCCCTTACATGAAAAGGCTTCCAGTATTGCCATTGCCAGAAATTATTTGGAACCAAATATTACAAGCAATTTGCACCCCAACATAACAGCAAATCTCTGTCGTACAACAATGTGGGCATGTGAGAAACAAGTTCCTTTCATATTGTGTTGCCGTCAAAGGAGTGTAGGTAACTTTCCCTTAGACCCCAGTACTAATTATGTTGAAATCACAAGGCCTTGTAAAAATGAATCTGGTGATTGTTGGCACAATTTCACATTAACCAAACCCACCTATGTATCATGTAATTGGCAAAAAATGGATCCATCAGGCTGGCAAGGCTTAGTTTACAAATTTAAAATGAATGTTGTGGCAAAATCCATACTCACTGTAATGGTAATATACCATAGTGAGAGTGTTCCCTTAGTGGTAGATGATAAAAATAAAGTTTTCCCTCCTTTTATGGTAACACAAGGTGATAACATTGCAATTAGATGTTGACACGGAGATGTGAGAATTTCAGATGATCCTTTATACTAGGCCTCTAGATGTTAGGATGTATTTCAAAGAGTGCTTTGGAATATATATTAAATCCATTTTAGAAGGCATTTAGTGGATGCCGAACGCTGTGTCTGTAAACTTTTTGCATGATTACAAGCATCTAGGACTTCTTGGTGATAGTAAAGAGAAAATTGCAAACATCCCGGGACAACAAGGCCAAGAATGCAGATAAAGATGGAGGACACAGACCCTTAGCTAGCATAAACTGAATATTTCCTTGAAACAATGCCAAAGAGAGCCAGAAGCCGCGCAGGAGAGATAAAAGTGAAGAGTTCACTGAAGAAGACTCTGTTCCTTCATCCCCCGGGATCCCCAGAAGACCACCACCACAAACTGAGCATGCCCAGATGAGCGTGGAGTTAATAACCATACAAAGCGAGGATGGGCGGGGCAAAGGAATGAATATGTATGAGGCGGGTTATGCATATGTAAGACCCTGAGGAATAATAGAGGGAAACACCATCAGGTGGGTATGCGTGTCTTTGGTGAAAATATTCCCCACGCATCTCGGTGCCAATTAAATACATACCACTCTAACAACTATCACTAGTTGTGGAGTTTTATTTCCGCCCATGTTTCAGTTTGGCGACCGCGGCAGGACAATATCCCTCTGTCCGGCTGCCCGGGGCGGACGGGTGGGATTCCCCCAGGCGCCCCCGGGAATTTTCCCAGAGGGGGGTTCCTACTCGTGCGCTCATTTGCGGCAGAAGGACAGAAGGACCTGCTGGAGTCACGGCGGACGAAGGTATGTATTAAACTTGAAGCGTACGCTGGGATATGGGGCTCTGGTAAGATGCGTGAGAGACGTCCACGCGCACAGCGTTACGCCCTAGGGTGCTAGCAAAGGGAAACGGGTACCGGCAAGGGGCCGGTACAGGAGCTCCCGGGTCGGAGGGTGACCCTGGGTTTAGGGGACTCCTGCGTTGGTGAATCGTGACATCGTGGTTGTATGATCTTAAAGGTCTGAACTTTGCGGTAGTTGTATTTTAAAGCGCGCGAGAAGGGACCGCGAACAGCGTGAGCAATACACGCTGGGAAGTGTAGTACTGAGAGGGGAGGAGGGGAACCGGGACCCTCCCTCCCGAACCGTCCTAAGGGAGTTTTAATTTGGGGACGGGTGTGGTGTTCAAACGTATTTGATGTATTTGTCCTCGTTGTGTGTGTAGGTATTGTGTACCGTATGTCAGAGACGGCTTTTGTTTGGGACTCAGAGCTGGTGTTGTGTTTGTGTATTTAGCAATGTGTGTCCAGACTGTTGTTACAGAGAAAGTTGTATTGAGGGATTCTTAGAATTCCTCCCAGCTGCCCCAGGTTGGCTGGAAAAGGGTTTAAGGGAATTGAAGGCAACACTTTGCTTTCAGGGGGCAGAGTGTGAACGGGGAGCGGTAGAAGTCTGGCTTTTGATGCCAACGGGACTGAAGTGTCGTGCGGGGCTGACAACGCGGGAAGGGTGAGGGGCTCCCTTCCACGCACCCTGCACCTTTCGCTAGCGCTTGCTGCTCATCTGCCCATCTGCCCCTCCCCCGCGGCGCGGCTGCCGCGGCTGAAGCGGCAGCGCCCGCCGCCCGCCCGCTCCAGCGCTGCTCCTGCGAGCGGAGCACTCGCCGCTTGCCGCCGCTTCTCCGCCCCCCCCGGCGCTCCTGGGGCCGCTGCTGCTCGCTGCTCGCCTGCCTGCCCGCCCCTCCGCGGCGCTGCTGCCGGGGTCGCTTCCGCACGCCGCTCATTGCTTGCCTCTCCACAGGAACGCTGAGCTCTCCCAGCCGCTTGTGCCCCATCCCTGATGGCGCTACCGCAGGGCGCGCAGTATCACCCGCTGCGCCGTGCGCTATCCTCCTAAACTCCAGTGCCATTGGCCGCGAGCGCCTGGTACAGCTGGACCTACAGGGACTGGGTGTGCTGTACAGGGAGTGTATAACAGTAACACTGCACTAACTACACAGGCATAACCTTTTCCTTTTCTTTTACTGCCTCACGGTTGCTTCCCTTTCCATAGGCAAACTACAGAGAAGGAGTTGAGTGATCTCTTGCTCACCTCCGAGGCTTAACCATGGTGAGAAGGAAAAGGAATCCCTCTCCCAAATGAAAGAGGGAATGAAAAAAAATCTATTTAGAAGGATTGACTAGGAACGTTGGTATTGTTCCTTAGGCAAAAAGGAAAATGTGTGCTATCCTAGCACACTGGAAAGATATTGTAGGCACTAGGAGTACAGAAAACAAATTGCTTGCAAAGATGGAAGATGGGAAAGGAAATTAGAACCCCCTCTGATCCCTTAGTATATGGCTATGGAGAAACTTGAACGGTGCTGCCCGGTTGTGATATTGGCCAAAGATATATCAAAGTGAGTAAGGTTTATCAGGCAACAACCCAAGAGCAAGAATGAACTGATACTAAGACTAGATAGCAAAGAAAGTGGAGAAGGCCAGACCCAAGATTATAAATTAGTATGCAAACTCCAAAACTTAGCAAGATAGGAGGAACCTAGAAGTCCTGTTAGGGGAAGCATGGGGGATTTTTTTTTCACAAACAAGGAATGAGAAGGCTTATGGTATGGGAAGAAGGGAAAGGAAAACTCAGGCATGGAGCACGGACCACCCAAATGAAGCCAGCCTCAGCTGGGCAGAGCCCAGTGTAAATTTGGCCACTGGAAAATTGAGTGTCCAGAACAAAGACGAAGTGGACACAAAAGCCAAAAGAGGAGTTAGTGGCATATATACAAAAGGACTGAGTGGGGACTGGGGGTGTCCACCCCAACAGACCCACTGGTTATAAAAATGGAGCTGGGTGGGGGAGGGGGGAAAAGTAAAATCTTTGATTGACACTAGAGCAAAGTATTTTGCTTTGAACAAGGCTTTAGTACCTATGGGGGATGATTATGTTACAGTAGTAGGGGCAACTGGCCAATCTGAAAAGGCTTATTTCTGCAAACAAATTTAGGAAAGAGTTGGGCATTCTTGTATCTACCAAATTTCCTGAATTCCCTTCTAGAAAGGGAATGCTGGAAGTAAAGGGAAATTGTTCTGGAGGTAAACAATGAATAATACTGGAAGTGTTAAGTCTAATACTGATAACAATTGAGGCCAAAGTAGAAATTGACAGAATCAGGTATTTCCCTGGAGTATGGGCCTCTGATACGCCAAGAAAGGTGAAGAATGCTACTCCTATACAAAATCAGGCTTAAAGAAAGAAAACAACCAGTCAAGATTGAGCAGTACCCCTTAAGAAAGGAAGATAGGGAGGAAAATAACGGGAAATAACCCAGTAATAGATATTTCTACAGTTAGGATTGCTGGAAGAGTGTCAGTCTGATTTTAATATCCTTATACTACCTGTCTGAAAACTGGATGGGCCATATTAGCTAGTACAGAACTTATCTCCATCATGTAGTGGCCAACCCATACACACTGCTAACATGTCTAACACTAGAGCTAACCATTTTAGGTTAGAAAGATGCCTTCTTTTGCATTCCTATCCACAAAGCCAGCCAGAAAATTTGGTGTGAGTGGGAAAGCCCTAAATCTGGGTGTAAGGCAGCTCACATGGTGTGTAAAACTCTAAAAATATAGGAACTCCCCATTATCTTTGGAGAGCAGCTTGCAAAGGATTTGGAGTCCTGGGAACCACCTCCAGCGAAGGACAGCTCCTTCGGTACAGGGATGACCTCCTAATAGCCACCCAGACTCAGAAACCTGTTAAACTTTCTGGACCTGCAAGGGTATTGAGTATCCCAAGAGAAGGCTCAGATGGTAAAACAGACAGTCATTTACCTGGGCTATGAAGTGAGTGCTGAACAAAGAACCCAAAGAACCTTAGGGCAAGATCGCAAGGAGGCAATATGTCAGACCCCAAAACCTCAGACAATGAAAGAACTGAGAACCTTTTTAGGCATGACAGGATGATGCAGACTGTGGAAGCCTCCATATGCCTTGATCACAAAAGAAACAGATCTTCAATGGACAAAGAAGCAACTCGGGCCCTTGACCAGCTAAAAAAGGCCCTCATGTCAGCACCAGCCTTGGGACTTCCAGATGTGAGTAAGCTGTTCCTTTTGTTTTCCCACAAGAAGCAAGGAAGCTTAGGAATACTAGCACAAAATCTGGACCCGTACTGAAGGGTAGTTGCCCACCTCTCTAAACGGGTGGACACAGCAGCAAAGGGGTGGCCGGGGTGTCTCAGAGCCATTGCAGCAGTAGCAGTGAACATCCAAGAGGCACGCAAGTTCACCCTGGGCCAGAAGATGACTGTGCTAGTGTCCCACACAGTATCTACAGTCCTAGAAGCAAAAGGGGGGGGGGGGCGTTGGCTCTCCCCACGGAGATTCCTGAAGTACCAAACTATACTGGTAGAAAAAGATGATGTTGAGATTGTGGTAACTAACATTGTGAACCCAGACCTTCCTTCCTCAGCGGAAGATGGGAGAGCCTGTGATCCATGACTGCCTGGAGACCATTGAAGCCACGTACTCCAGTCACCTGGATCTGAAGGGTACCTGCTTGGGGATGCTGAGACCTGGTTCACTGACCGGAGCAGCTATGTCATCAGTGGAAAGAGGCATACTGGGTATGCTGTTACCACAAGCAGAGAGGTAACCGAGTCTAGACCATTACCAACAAATACCTCTGCACAGAAGGCTGGCTAGAGCTGGCAAAAGGAAAGGAAATTAACATCTATATGGACTCAAGGTATGCGTTTGGGGCAGTTCATGTACACGGAGCCATTTGGAAGGAGAGAGAGGACCGTTGAACTCACAAGGGAAAAATATTAAACAGGTGAAGCCAGGGGGTCCTTGGGAGGCCGAAGCTGAGCAACACACGATCCAACCAGTATGGTTAATCAATGTATTCTGCCTTTATTGCTACAAAATGGTGGGTTATATAGAGTCTCAGATAGTTTATGTTAACAGGTGTTCTCTAATTGGTACTAGATTAGAAAAGAATGTAAACAATTTTAGTTTTAAGGTCGCCACGGTAAAATTGCTATAACTATACTAATTAATACTAAACACACCTTAATGGAATTTACTGCTGCACCACAGGCTTGCTCACTGCTACTCAGGCCCAAATCTGAGGCCTTACCCAGGATAGCTCAGGCCCAATCCCAAAGTGGATTGTTCCCTCTAAGAAATTTTGGAACAAACAGGCCAAAGAAATACTGAGACTATTGGATGCAGTAAAGTTACCTGAAAAGGTAGCCATCATACACATTAAAGCACACCAAGAAATGAGCCCTGAATTGGAGGAAGGGAATATGTTGGCGGGTAGGGGGGCAAAACGAGGCCATAAAGGTGAGATACTTGATGAGGCAGCATTGATTCCAGATGGAAAATTCTTATTGTAGGTAAGCTGAAGCCAGGGCATTTTCCATGAGAGGCTGACAGAGCAACATAGGTCCAACCAATTTGGTCATATCATATGTTCTCCGTTTATTGCTTCAAAATGGTGGTTTATATACAGTCTCAGATAGTTTATGTGAACAGGTGTTTTCTAATTGGTACTAGATTAAAAAGGAATGTAAACAATCTTAACTTTAAGGTCACCACGGTAAAATTACTAAAACTACATTAATTAAATCCAAGCACACCTTAATAGAATTTCTAACTGCGCCACAAGCTTGCTCACTACTAACAAGGCCCAAATCTGAGGCCTAATTCAGGCCCAAAACTGAGGCCTAGTGTAAAATAGCTCAGGCTACATCCCACAGCAAATCATGCCCCTGCTCTCTAAGAAATTCCTCTACAATTCCCCCTTTTTCTTTTTGGATTACCCAAATTGAGTTAAAAGAACGGTTAATTAATTTTTTCACACACTGTAATAAACAAGGCACAATAACTAAAATAACTACAATAACAATAAAAATGATAATACCAAAATGAACTAAATCCTTAATCCATCCAGTAAAACCCCATGAACTAAGCCAATTGTCAAACGGAGTGCCAACAACTACAAGCTTTTTCATGTTATCTTTTAGCTGTGACAGCTGTTTGTAAATTGATTGAGAATGGTCTGATAAGTTCATACAACACATGCCAGCGAACTCGTCACATCCATGCCCCTGGGAAAGAAGGAGAAAGTCAATGGCAGCTCTGTTCTGGAGAACTGCATTGCGGATGTCGCTAACATCTGCAGTGAGTTCACTTAACAAGTTGGATGTTATATTTATTTGCTTTCCTGTCCAACAGGCTAAGGTTTTCAGTTGTGTGAGAGCATGTGCTGACGCAACTCCTGGGGCAAAAATTGATGCTTATATGACAGCTGCACGGCTCCATAAAACTACTTCATCAATGCAATCACTATTTAGTTGAATGACACTGCGCCTGACTCGTTGGTTTTTGTGGGACAATCCAAGAACTTGATGAATGCTGGGAGCAAACATTGTCAGTTTGCCAAAATAACATGGACCACCTACAGCTCCTCGAGGTATTGCAGACCAGGCTCTGTCTCCACAAATGAGAAAGATTCCTGGTGGCAGTTTTTTCTACAGCACCTTTCAACGGTGTTATAGATGCAGTCCAATTGTTGCAATATTCAGAATTATTGTAATACAATGGGGATTTTGGAGACACCCAAGTGTCACTGCCTCTGGACCATTCTTCTTTTATGATTAGTAAACTTGAATTCAAAAAAAACTGACCAAAAACCAAACAATAATATCTTGGCACAGAACCCATGAGGTCAAGTTCTTGAGGTCCAGTACCGGTGATTCTAAGATTTTGTGCAACAGCAACAGCTTGGGTTCCCAGAGCACTTTTTGGATTAATTTTGACTTGAGTCAGCGCTTTAAAATCTGACATAGAATTCACTGGGACTCCAATCAGGCAAGTACGAAAAGGATTAGATGGCGTGGTCAAAGACAAACAAAGTGAGTCTTGCCCAGTTCGATTGGCCCAGGTGACCCACATATTTTGTCTTGAGTCAATGTTAAACAATTCTGACACTCCTCTTGTTAAAACAATGATGTTAATTATAATGATTACTTGAAATCCCAACATTCTGTTTATCTTCTCTGGTTGTCCTTTCTAATTCTACAAAAATTACAAAAAAAACCTCCTTTTAATTAACTAAAACACAACTTAACACTAAACTTAACTTTAATTTTAGCTTAACTACTAAAACTTAACACTAAACTTAACTTTAAACTTAGCTTAACTACTAAAACTTAACACTAAACTTAACTTTAACAACTTAACAAATTAACAACTTAACAACTAAACTTAACAATTAAACTTAACAACTATGATTATATAATTATTTCTCTGCTCTTAACAAAGTTAGTTTTCAGCAGTCTGAGGGTTGTCACAAGGCTCTCCAGGTAAGTCGCCGTCGGCACTGTTGTTATCACCGTTAGCTGGTATCTCTGATTGAGGACACGCACGAGTGAATCGACTCGGCACGCAGACAGATCTTGATTTTCCTGTGGAAACACACATGTATCCACGACCATTAAACAAAACAGGACTGGGTCCCTCCCATTTACCCGTCTGCATGTTCTTAGACATAAAGTCCTGGGATCGCCTGTGGTCTTCCCTCTTTCACTGTATAATGGTGTATCATGACTGCAGGTTCTTCTCTTCCTTCTGCTAAACATAAAAAGTTTAGAGTGAACAATACCTTAGACAATCAACTAGCTACATCAACTTCACCATTCTGCTTCTGCTTCGCTAGGTATTCTTTTAAGGTACGATTGGCCCTTTCTACAATGGCTTGGCCTGTGGGGGAGTGGGGGATTCCGGTGGTATGCTTCACCCCCCATGTCTGCATAAATCTGGCAATTCGCTGACCGGCATAGGCAGGACCATTGTCGGTCTTGATCTCTACAGGCACACCCATCACAGCAAAGCAGACAGATAGGTGTCTCTCAACATGCAAGGCCTTTTCCCCTGGTTGCGCTGTGGCCCAGATAAATTTAGAATAGGTATCTATCGTGACATGGACATATTTCAATCTCCCAAACTCTGGAACATGGGTTACATCCATCTGCCATAATTCTAAAGCTTTCAACCCTCTTGGGTTTGTGCCTAAACCAAGGCCTGGCCCATGATGGCTACACTGAGGGCAGGCACGCACAATCCCTTGGGCATCATTCAGGAAAATCTGAAATTGTCGGTGCAGGGCTCTAGCATTTTGGTGGAAAGTGTCATGACTGTTGCGAGCCTTCTCAAACTCATTCTGCGGGGGGACATGAACAAGGCAGCTGACGGCAGCATCTGCCCGCGCGTTGCCTTCTCCTAAACCACTGTTGCATAGATGGCTCCGAATGTGCATGACACAGAAGACGTGCTGACGCTGCCTCAGCACGCTTCGCAAGAACAGGAACAATTCTCCAAGGCGCTGATTTTGAGTTGACCTGATGAGTGCATCTTCAATCTTCAGCAATTTCAGGGTCATTCCATGGTGTTTCAGGCAGGTCACTGTTGTCACTGTCGTCATCATTGTTGAAATGGCCTGTCTTGTCATGTCAAAAACGAGAAATGTCCGGTGGTGGTCTTTTGCTGTTGTGGGGATGGTTGACATTGCGTCCTGACAGAGCAGCTGCGATGATGTGTCCTTGTTTTTCCATGGCACCATGCATGGCATCATGCACGGCTGCTGTGAATGCTGCTGTTTGATTGTTTTGCTCAGCTCTTGTCGCACGCACGAGCATCTCATCAACTGCACAGCCTTGGGGGAGAGAAGCTAAAATGGCTCTGGTACGTGAATTGGCATTTTCAAAAGCCAGAGAGCGAAACAAATGCTCTTGGAGGTCTGGAGGCAAATCTTGTGCATCCTTTATGGCAGCAGACAGTCTATCAATAAATTGTCCATAAGGTTCTGTGGTTCCCTGCCTGATGTTAGAAAATGAAACAGGCTTCTTCTTGTCTGGAACCAACAGCAAAGCTTTGTGGGCTAATGTTTGAGCAATTTGATGGATCTCGATAGGAAAAGTCAGCTGCACATTGGTTCTAGCATATGGTCCTTGCCCTGTTAGCATGTCAGGCTGGAGTGCATACAAAGGATCTCCAACTGCTTGGTGTTTGTTTGCTTCTTCAAACGCTAAACGTTTCCATTCTCTTTCAAAAATGAGAAATTGTGAAGGGGTTAAAAGCAAAGATGCAATGTTTGAGCAGTCAGCAGGGCAGAGGACATCTGCAGTAAAAATGTATTGTATTATGTTCTTGGCTGCTTCTGATCTAATTCCATAGGTGCTAACTGTTTGCTTTGCTTGGCTTAACACCTTCCATTCGTGAGGCTCCCATCGAGCTTGGGCATTTTCTATAATCACTGGGCAAGCAAGGGAACTTGCTATATTAAAGTTGCCATCCTTCATGGCATCTTTTACTATTTTGGACCACCTGTTTGCAATCGGATTTGGCTGGGTGACTGCCAATGCCATGCAATCCTCCTTAGAACTCGGTCGGGTAGATAGTTTTGCGAGCCTCTCAACTGTGTCGCAGCCCACGCGCGTGTTGTGGTTCTTTCTTTCGCCGTGCTGGACTGCGAGAATCGGGGCTAGGACTGTCCTGGTCTGAGTCGGAAACCGAGTCAGAATCAGAGGGCAGGGGGCACTGGGCTGCCGCGCGCTGGTGTGTCTTTTTAGCAAGCCGCGCCGTGGCCCCGGGATCCACGGCAGCTGCTGAGGACTCCGCGACGGAAGAGGGCATGGGCGCCGCCATGTTTGTTTTGGTCACGTGAACTCCCTGCGCCTGCGCCACCGCCTTGTTTTCCGGTGAGGGGGGGAGCTGCGGGTTTTTGGTTTCGTCACCGCCCCTGTCGCCACCCCTCTGTGTCGTCTCCTGAGCCGGCCCCGCTCCGCCCTCGGTCCCGCCTGCTGTCTCATCTTTCACCACGCCCCCAGACTCTGGCGGCTGCCGCGCTTCCTGTTCTCCTCCATTTTTTCCAGACAGAGACAAAGACCTTTCCTGCGCATCCACCACGCGGTTTTCAGCAGAACTTATAACATCTTGCAGGTTAGAATAAACGGGCACTGCGTTCCCCTTCACTGGATGGGCTGAATTGATGCCAAAAAATCTCGCTACCTTAGAGGATTTTTGCATATTTGTCAATTCTGCCGGCGCACCACTTTCCATGGCTCGGATCGCAGCCTGGGCTGCCTTTCGCTCGGCAACTAAAGTCTCTAAAGTAGTTAAAATTTTTTCCCAGACAGCGCCAAGTTCTTGAGCTATTTTTCCCTCTCGTCCTCCAGCAATTGCGGACTTCCACAACAAATTACCAATTTCTCTCCACTCGGCTTCAGAAAAAACGAGTCGCTTAACTTCCCTTTCTTCCTGGCCCACAGGGCCAACTGTTCTACTTCACTTTCTTTAAATTTTTCGCCTCTCTTTGAGAGCATACTCATGAGAAGGCGGCTGGCCGCGAGCATCTCAGTATCCATTTTCTGTTCTTTCCTTTCTCTCTTCCCGCGGGCCGCTTACCTTCACCTTCCACGGCGTGCCATTGTCTCACCCTGGGCAAAACGGAGCGAATCACGCCTTCAGCCTCCCAGCTCCGAGTCAATTCGTCCCGCAAATCCTGCTCACCACCGGTCCAGGGGGGGCCGCTTGGCCCCGGATCTCCGGCAGGCTTGGAGACAAGCTCAGAGACTTCTGAACTCTAGTTTTTCAAGGTTTCACCGCATCAAAACGAAATCAAAAACGTATTGAAACAAAAAATTGTATTTAAACAAGCCAGCATCAAAGCATTAAAAAATCGTATTTAAACAAGTCAGCATTTAAGCATTAAAAAAATCGTATTTAAACAAGTCAGCAGCATCTAAGCATTAACAACTATGAATGTCCCTGTTCGGGCGCCATTTGAAGCCAGGGCATTTCATGGGAGGCTGACAGAGTAACATAGGTCCAACCAATTTGGTCATATCATATGTTCTCCGTTTATTGCTTCAAAATGGTCGTTTATATACAGTTTCAGATAGTTTATGTGAACAGGTGTTTTCTAATTGGTACTAGATTAAAAAGGAATGTAAACAATCTTAACTTTAAGGTCACCATGGTAAAATTACTAAAACTACATTAATTAAATCCAAGCACACCTTAATAGAATTTCTAACTGCGCCACAAGCTTGCTCACTACTAACAAGGCCCAAATCTGAGGCCTAATTCAGGCCCAAAACTGAGGCCTAGTGTAAAATAACTCAGGCTACATCCCATAGCAAATCATGCCCCTTCTCTCTAAGAAATTCCTCTACAATTCCCCCTTTTTCTTTTTGGATTACCCAAACTGAGTTAAAAGAACGGGTAATTAATTTTTTCACACACTGTAATAAACAAGGCACAATAACTAAAATAACTACAATAACAATAAAAATAATAATACCAAAATAAACTAAATCCTTGATCCATCCAGTAAAACCCCATGAACTAAGCCAATTGTCAAACGGAGTGCCAACAACTACAAGCTTTTTCATGTTATCTTTTAGCTGTGACAGCTGTTTGTAAATTGATTGAGAATGGTCTGATAAGTTCATACAACACATGCCAGCGAACTCGTCACATCCGTGCCCCTGGGAGAGAAGGAGAAAGTCAATGGCAGCTCTGTTCTGGAGAACTGCATTGCGGATGTCGCTAACATCTGCAGTGAGTTCACTTAACAAGTTGGATGTTATATTTATTTGCTTTCCTGTCCAACAGGCTAAGGTTTTCAGTTGTGTGAGAGCATGTGCTGACGCAACTCCTGGGGCAAAAATTGATGCTTATATGACAGCTGCACGGCTCCATAAAACTACTTCATCAATGCAATCACTATTTAGTTGAATGACACTGCGCCTGACTCGTTGGTTTTTGTGGGACAATCCAAGAACATGATGAATGCTGGGAGCAAACATTGTCAGTTTGCCAAAATAACATGGACCACCTACAGCTCCTCGAGGTATTGCAGACCAGGCTCTGTCTCCACAAATGAGAAAGATTCCTGGTGGCAGTTTTTCTACAGCACCTTTCAACGGTGTTATAGATGCAGTCCAATTGTTGCAATATTCAGAATTATTGTAATACAATGGGGATTTTGGAGACACCCAGGTGTCACTGCCGTCATCCATGACTGTGAGACCTGCGCTGCAAACAGGCCAAGCGGGTGAAGCCTCTGTGGTACGGTGGACGATGGTTGAAGTACAGGTATGGGGAAGCCTGGCAAATTGACTACATCACCCTTCCCCAGTCCCGCCAAGGCAAGCGCTACGTGCTGACCATGGTAGAAGCAACCACAGGGTGGCTGGAGACCTATCCTGTGCCTCATGCTACTGCCCGGAATACCATCCTGGGCCTTGAAAAACAAGTCCTGTGGAGATATGGCACCCCGGAGAGAATCGAGTCTGACAACGGGACACATTTTAAGAACGGCCTTATAAACACATGGGCCAAAGAACATGGTATTGAATGGATATACCACATCCCTTATCATGCACCAGCCGCCGGGAAAGTTGAACGGTGCAATGGACTATTAAAGACTACCCTGAAGGCACTTGGCGGAGGGACCTTCAAGAATTGGGACATAAACTTAGCCAAAGCCACCTGGATGGTCAACACCCGAGGCTCCATCAATCGAGCTGGTCCTGCCCAGTCTGAACCCTTGCACACAGTGGATGGAGATAAAGTCCCTGTGATACACATGAAAGGGATTTTAGGAAAGACTGTTTGGATTAATTCCAACCTCAGGCAAAGGCAGACCCATCCGTGGGATTGTTTTTGCTCAAGGACCTGGTTATACTTGGTGGGTAATGCAAAAAGATGGAGAAACCCATTGTGTACCACAAGGAGACCTAATTTTAAGTGAGAACTAGAATTAGTGTGTAAGGTTTCATTCTGTGTATATATGTATGTATATGTATGTATCTGTGAGAATGTATGATGTAGATGGTGTTAGAATAAGGGGTGGATTATGTCCTAGGTTACAATGTAAAATTGTGCCCAAGGTATGTATTCTATTTCCATGAGCTGTTAGAGCCAAAGTGGGGCAGTGTTTTCCTTATCTTCTGTTAATGAGCCTAACAATGCCTTGCCACATGACTCATAGATAACTTCCTCCGGGAGTTATCTCTGTTTAATGGGCCATCAAGGACCCACTGCATGACTCATAGAATGAGATCATCCCATTGTGAGATGCTCTGCCCAGGAGGAGGAGCCAAGCATTCCCACCTCGATATAATCCAGGGTTTGAGACAGCACAGGCAGCTTTTACCCACTGGACTACCAGAGGTGACAAGAGCTACCAGACGTTTCTACAGGAATCACTGCTTTGACAAGACCATCTCATCTGGACTGCTACTACCACCCTAACAGGGTGTCAGGTTGTATTCTGACTCTGTCAGTGGGGTTTTTTTTTGTACTATTACTTTTATTTAATTTTACTTTCTTTTATTTCTTTTCTTTTCCTCTTATTAAATTGTGTTTCTGACTTGGAGTCTTTCACTGGTTTTGCTTTCAAACCAGCACAACTGGTTTGACATTTTCCTTTGCGCTTGCCTCCCTGTCTGACCGAATGCATAACATGCTGTATCTAAGACCATTTGATTGCATTCCTTACTGTGTTTGGCCACAAAAAATTTAACAGGCTAGAGAGTATTGATTTATTGAGGAATAGCTGCCAATGTCACCTCTGTATTCAGGGCAAGAGGGGCTAGCCCTCTTCCTTGTCACTGCAGAATACCTTGCCATAAAGAAAATAACCTTTCTCAGTCAGGTGAATAGGCTTTTCCAATGTAGTAATTTAATGTTGCCTTCTATCTTATTTGTGGACAAAATGACCCAGAGGAACAAGTAAGTGATTTCTCAATAGTCTGCTGTAGCAGCATGAGAGATTAGATGGTGGTGCTGCTTCCTATTTCCCAATAAGCATCTCCTGTGGAAAAGCCACTTGGGTAGGATTCAGGCAAAGCAATCAAGTCCACAAATCACACACACCATGGCTAGCTCAGCAAAGAGAGGCAAGAAGGGCCTTTTGTATGATAAGTTCCAGTGAAGGTTTATTTCAGCATGCTGAAGGGAATCAGGGACAAAAAACCTGGCCATGTAATGTCCACAAGGTTAAGTAGGGATCAGCGGCCAATGATCTGAGGGCATGGGGGTGGTACAAAGGGCATTGCCCTATAGGGAAGACGGGGCCAGCCACCAGGGATACCACAACCAATGGGGTAACAGGGAAAGGAGAAACCACGAGAATTAGGGGCATAGGGGAGAACAAGACTGGGGTAGATTACATAGTGTTGCAAGGCACCATGGGGGAAGTCTTTTCTTTCAGCTTAGGTGGAAACTGTATGGTTTATTCTTCCAGGGCAAGGTCTTTGGGATTCCCCTGAGAGGTTCAAAGGATTCCACAGTCTGCCAATGATTCACAGGCAGAACTGTAACTAGAATCTAGTAATCCTGATGCTGGGTTCCTTGAAGGCAAGCTATATACTAATTATTTTTTTTTTATCAAGGCCTGTAGCTGGCAAGTTTCTACTCTGCAGTAGTTCCACTGAGATGAGATGTGAAATGCTCCCCATCTCACTGATATGAGAAATTTTTTTTCAAACTTGAATGTTAGATTTGTTAACAGATATGTAAGCAAGTAGACACAGTTGCTGACAGATAACTTGTGCTTAGATATCAGCTAACAGCATGATATATTCTACAAATGAATAAACCAATGTGCTGTAACCAGAAATATTGGTTGAAATTTAAGCAAGACAGTCCATTTTTTTATCTTCTAAGGGGAAAAAATCTTGTAGCCTGTGTATGTATATTATTTTAAAACCATGCTTGCATTTAGGTGGTGATGGAAGCTTTCAGAAGACTTAGGAATTTTGCCTTTAATTTATCCTGCACCAAAGCCTTCAGCAATATTGAATTGTGTCATTATGATTTCATCTACAACATTCTTTAGCTCGCTAAAGCCTTTGGCTTTATTTAGTTTACAAATGTAGTTGCTTTGTGATAACTCTAAAGGTTGACAGTTGTTAGATATTAATATTGCTCAAAGGAAAAAATGAACAAGATGCTACTCATTTTAGTTTTCAATATGTGATCACACAGTGTTAAAAGTAATAAACTTTGAGAGTCATTTCAGTCATATGTGTTGTGTGGTGCTAGGGTTTTTCCATGCAAATAAGCAACATAAGAATGAAGCAGTCTTCAACATCCTCATGAGGGGAAGCAGAGGGGCAAGTCCTGATCTCTTCACTCTCATGACCAGTGACAGGACTCAAGGAAACAGCATGAAGCTGAGTCAGGGGAAATTTGGGGTGGATATCAGGAAAAACTTTTTCACCCAGAGGGTGGTCGAGCACTGGAATGGGCTCCCCAGGTCACAGCACCAAGCCTGACAGAGTTCAAAAAGCATTTGAACAATGCTCTCAGGCACATGGTGGGATTCTTGGGGTGTCCTGAACAGGGCCAGGAGTTGGACTCGATGATTCTGATGGGTCCCTCCCAACTCAGGATACTCTATGATTCTATGAATACTGCATGGTTTAGTACCTCCCTTACAAAAGTAATAACAACAAAGCTTCATCAATTTTGGGAAACACTTTTAGTTCTTAACCAAGCCTTTATTTAAATGCAAATTTTACAATTTTCAGTTAATGGACAAAACCAGTAATTCAACATTAATGACCTATTTTTTTATTACTCATGGATATGTAGTTAAAAAATTATTCCCCTTTTCCAATATTGTTATCAGATACCTTGTTATTACTTTAGTTTTATCACTGTTTCTTGACATAGATAATGAATGAAAAAATTTGTCTGGGGAGAGCCTTTGTTATAAAAACAGTCATTTGATGTGACTTTACAAATTTTTTTCCTGAAATGAAGTTTTATTGCCTAGTCAGATTACTGAATATCTGTCAAAACTGTATTTATATACATAAAACTTTTTAAAGAATTATATAGAATCATAAAGGTCAGAAAAGACCACCAATATCATCGAGTCCAACCTTTGACTAAACACCACCTTGTCAACTAAACCATATCACCAGGTGATGCATCCAGTTTTTTCTTGAACACTTCTAGGGATGGTGACTCCACCACCTCTGTGGACAGCCTGTACCAATGATTAACCACCCTTTCCATGAAGGAATTCTTCCTGATGTCCAACCTGAACCTCCCCTGGTGCAGCTTGAGGCCATTTCCCCTTGTCCTGTCAGCAGTTGCCTGGGAGAAGAGGCTGCCCCCCATCTTGTTACAGCCTTCTTTCAGGTAGTTGTAGAGAGTGATAAGGTCTCCCCTGAGCTTCCTTTTATCCAATCTAAATACCCTCAGTTCCCTCAGCTGCTCCTCATATGACTTGCTCTCTAGACCCTTGACCAGCTTCATTGCCCTTCTCTTGACTTGCTCCAGCACCTCAATGTCGTTCTTGCAGTGAGGGGCCCGGAACTGGACACAGTACTCAAGGTGTGGCCTCACCAGTGCTGAGTAGAGGGACAATCACTCCCCTGGTCCTGTTAGCCACACCACTTCTGATGCAAGCCAGGATGCCATTGGCCTTGGCCACCTGGGCACACGCTGGCTCATGTTCAGTCAGCTGTCGACCAGCATCCCCAGGTCTTTTTCTGTTGGGGAACTTTCCAGCCACTCTGCCCCCAGCCTGTAGCACTGCAGGGGGTTGTTGTGACCAAAGTGCAGGACTTGGCACTTTGACTTATTGAACCTCATGCAATTGGCCTTGGTCCATTGATCCAGCCAGAGCCTTCCTGCCCTCCAGCAGATTGACATTCCCACCCAACTTGGTGTCATCTGCAAACTTACTGAGGGTGCACTCAATCCCCTGGCCCAGATCATCAGTAAAGATATTAAAGAGGGCTGGCCTCAATACTGAGCCCTGGGGAACCCCACTTGTGGCCAGCCACCATCAGGATGTAACTCCATTCACCACCACTCTCTGGGCCTGGGAATCCAGCCCGTTTTCAACCCAGCAAAGACTGTATCTGTCAAGCCATGGGCTGCAGCTTCTCCAGGAGAATGCTGTGGGAGAGTGTTAAAGGCTTTACTGATGTCCAGGTAGATACATCCACAGCCTTTCCCTCATCCACCAAAGCGGGTCATCTGGTCATAAAAGGAGGAGTACCCTCAGATGAATCCCATTGGACCCCATAGACTTGTGAGTGTCTAAGTGTCTCAGCAGGTCACTAACTGCTTCTTTCTGGGTTGCAGGGGATCTGTTCTCTTCTCTGTCCCTACCAGCTCAGGGAGCTGGCTGCCCTGAGGATAACTGGTCTTTCTGTTAAAGACTGAGGCAAAGAAGGCAATAAGTACCTCAGCCCTTTCTTCTTTCTTGGTGACGATGTTTCCCCCCCCATCCAATACTGGGTGGAGATTTTCCTTGGCCTTCATTTTGTTGTTGATGTATTTATAAAAATACTTTTTATTATCTTTCACAGCTGTGGCCAGGTTGAGTTCTAGCTGAGTTTTAGCCTTTCTAATTTTCTCTCTACATGACCCAATGACATCCTTGTACTCTTCCTGAGTGTCCTGACCCTTCTTCCAAAAGTCATAAATGCTTTATTTCCCCTGAGTTCCTGTGAAAGCTCCCTGTTCAGCCAGATGGGTCTCTCAGCATGTAGGAACGGGCTGCTCCTGGGCCTTTAAGGTTTCCTTCTTATAGTATGTACAGCCTTCCTGGATCCCTTTGTTTTTAAGGACTCTTTCCCAGGGGACTCTCTGAACCTGTGTCCTGAACAAGCCAAAGTCTGCCCTCTGGAAATCCAAGGTAGAGGTTTTGTTGACTCCCTTCCTTAATTCACCAAGAATCGAAAACTCATCATTTCATGGTCACTATGCCCAAGATGGCCTTCGACCACCACGTCCCACCAGACCTTCTCTGTTTATCAACAGCAGGTCTGGCAGCACATCGCCCCTGGTAGGCTCCCTTACCAGCTGTATCAGGAAGTTGTCTTCCACACACTCCAGGAACCTCCTAGAATGTCTCCTCTCCGCTGTGTTGAGTTTCCAGCAGATATCCGTCAGGTTAAAGTCTCCCAAGAGAACAAGGGCTAGTGATCATGAAAGATCAGCCAGCTGCTTATAGAATAATTCATCTGCCTCTTCATCCTGATTGGGTGGCCTAGAACAGACTCCCACCAGGATCTCTGCCTTGTTGGCCTTCCCCCTGATTCTTACCCATAGGCATTCAACCTCATTATCACTATCTTTGAGTGCTATACAGCTGAAACACTCTCTAACATACAGAGCCACTTCACTGCCTCTCCTTCCTCACCTATCCCTTCTGAAGAGCTTATAGCCATCCATTGCAGCACTCCACTCATGTGAGTCATCCCACCACATTTCTGTGATGGTGGCCAAGTTGTAGCTGTCCTGCTGCACAACGGCTTCCAGCTCCTCCTGTTTCTTACTGTCCCAGTGCCCTGAAGTCCTTTTTGACTGCCCTAGGACTTCTCAGCTGTGTCACTGCCAACCTGGACAACCAAAAGTGGGTAATAATCAAAAGGCCAAATGAGTCCAGCAATCTTCTTAAAATATCCCTTACCCAGGTCCCAGGGAAGCAGCAGACTCCCCTGTGGGATGGATCTGGTCAGCATATGGGGCCCTCAGTTCCCTCAGTTCCCTCAGAAGGGAGTCACATACAACAATTACCCTTCTTTCTTTCTTAACAGCCCTAGTTGTAATGCGTGGGTTTGACTGACTTCCTCTGGGCCAACCCCCAGATAGACCTTCATCTCCAGTATCATTTCCCTGACCCCCAAGTTCCAGGGCCTCATACCTATTGTGTAATGGCATCTGGGAAGGTGAGGGAAGCCAGGAGGGGATTCTCCTCCCTGGGCATGGACCTGTTTCCATTCCCTCTGGCTTTTAGGTCTCCTTCTACCTGATGGCAAGAGGGTCGGGGCTCCTGCAACTCTTGCCAAGCATTCATCTGCTGCGTTTCTTTCAGGGGTGGAAGGGCGTGACTCCACCAGTCTATTACTCTCACACTCCCTGATAGTCTTCAGCCTCTCCACTTCCTCTTTAAGCTCTGCCACCAGGCAGAGAAGATCATTCACCTGGTCACACTACACACAGGTGTCATCTCTACTGCCCTCCAGTACTGATGCCAGGCTCAAACACTCCCTGCAGCCAGAGACATAGACAGCTGTGTGCTTCTGAGGGAGCTCTGTCTGGGTTGCCATGCTCCTGCTAGCAATGGCTTTTGACTGTGTGGAAACCATCACTGTTTCTGTCCTAGTTGGGTAGGCAAAACCACCAGGTGAGCTCACCTCAGGAGCTGGGAAGGGTGGCTGCACCCTCCTACATGCCCTGCATGCACAAACTGCCACATAATGTCCTTCTGATGTGCCTCATCCTGTTTGCCCTCCTATGCATGCTTCGAAAAGGGTACTTTTATGGATAAGCTGCCTTTGATTTTTTTGGAAGTGTACAGTTGTTTTGTTCTCTAGGCCTGTCAGAATGCAGCTAATTCTAGCATCATGGTTGCAGCGATTGCATACAATTATTGAAGTGAATATAAGTGGCACAGTAAAAATAAAGTCATCAAAATAGATTGAATAGCTAAAGAACATTTATTTGAGCCACAGCACAACCAGGGGAAAAGGCCTTGCATGTTGAAAGACACCTATCTGTCTGCTTTGCTGTGATGGGTGTGCCTGTAGAGATCAAGACCGACAATGGTCCTGCCTATGCCGGTCGGCGAATTGCCAGATTTATGCAGATGTGGGGGGTGAAGCATACCACCGGAATCCCCCACTCCCCTACAGGCCAAGCCATTGTAGAAAGGGCCAATCGTACCCTAAAAGAATACCTAGCGAAGCAAAAGCAGAATGACGAGACTGATGTAGTTAGTCGATTGTCTAAAGTATTGTTCACTCTAAACTTTCTGTGTTTAGCAGAAGGAAGAGAAGAACCCGCAGTTGTGATACATCATTCTACAGTGAAAGAGGGAAGACCCCAAGCGATCCCAGGACTTTATGTCTATCATAAGAACATGCAGACGGTTGAATGGGAGGGACCCAGTCCTGTTTTATTTAATGGTCCTGGATACATGTGTGTTTCCACAGGAAAATCAAGATCTGTCTGCGTGCCGAGTCGATTCACTCGTGCGTGTCCTCAATCAGAGATACCAGCTAACAGTGATAACAACAGTGATGACGGCGACTTACCTGGAGGGTCTTGTGACAACCCTGGGACTGCTGAGAACTAATTTTATAAAGAGCAGAAAAATAGTCATATAATTACAACTGTTAAGATTAAATTTTAGTTAGAAAGAATAGGTTTAGTGATAAGTTGTTTTTAGTTAAGCAATAGCTAGTTACTGTTTTTCCCTTAAGTAGAATTAGAAGAGACAGTCAAAGAAGCTGAGCAGAATGTTGGGATTTAGAGTAATTGTTGTAATTAGTGTCTTAGCAAAAGGGATGTCAGAAGTGCTTGATATTGACTCAAGACAAAGTATGTGGGTCACTTGGGCCAATCAAACTGGGCAAGACTCACTTTGCTTGTCCTTAACCACGCCATCTAATCCTTTTCGTACCTGCCTAATTGGAGTCCCAGTGAATTCCATGACAGATTTCAAGGCTTTGACTCAAGCCACAATTAATCCAAAAAGTGCTTTAAGAGCACAAGCTGTTGTCGTTGCACAAAATCTTAGAGTCACTGGTACTGGACCCCAAGAACTTGACCTTATGGGTTCTGTGCCAGGCAATTACTGTTTGATCTTTGGTTGCTTTGCTTTAAATTTAAGTCTATTGATCATAAAAGAAAAATGGCTGAAAAGTAGCAACACTTGGTTGTCTCCCAAATCCCCATTGTATTACAATAATTCCGAATATTGCAACAATTGGACTGCATCCGTAACACCGTTAAAAGGTACTGTAAAGAAACTGCCACCAGGAATCTTTCTCATTTGTGGAGACAGAGCCTGGTCTGCAATGCCTCAAGGAGCTGTAGGAGGCCTATGCTATTTTGGCAAATTGACACTGTTTGCTCCCAGCATTCATCAAGTTCTTGGATTGTCTCATAAAACCCGACAAGTCAAATGCAGTGTCCTTCAACTAGACAGTAATTGTATAGATCAGGTAATATTATGGAACCGTGCAGCTGTGATATCAGCATCATTTTTTGCCCCAGGAGTTGCTGCAGCGCAAGCTCTCACGCAACTGAAAACCCTAGCCTGCTGGACAGGAAAGCAAATTAATATAACATCTAACATGCTAAGTGAGCTTGCTGCGGACGTTAGCGACATCCACAATGCAGTTCTTCAGAACAGAGCTGCCATTGACTTTCTCCTTCTCGCCCAAGGGCATGGGTGGGACGAATTTGCCGGCATGTGCTGTATCAACTTGTCAGACCATTCTCAATCGATCTACTGTTAATGGGCTTTTCAATACCTCTGAGGGTCCAATTCTGGCCGCAAGTCCCGGATAGAATGACACCCTTTCGGGATCACCCAACCCAAAGCTCAGACGAGGTATCCAGCCTCAGGCAAACTTAGCAAGCAATTTCAGTGAATTCAGCTCAGCAGTGTGATAGCTCTTAGCAGTGTATTAGCTCTTAGCAGTGAATATCAGCTCTAGCTTGCTAAGTGCCCTGGCAAACGCAGGGAGAGAGGAGAGAGCCATATGCAGTTCCTCAGATGATGGCCTTTATTTCGGCATCCTCTTTGAAGGGTTGCAGTGACAGCTTCTCTAACTTAACAGGGCAATATTCGGGGTTTATATAGGGTAGAGGGGTTTTGAAAAGTGGACCAATGGGAGAGTTGGGTACAATTTTGGCCTATAGTCTTACAGATAGATAAGAGAGGTCTGGGGGCTCCAAGGGGCTTCTTTTTGGCCACTCATCGTGACTTGCATTTCCTTATCTCAGGCCACTGACCGCCAGGGAGGCCTCACAGCCTCCGTGGCTGCAACAATTCCACTTTCTGTATTTAAAAAAAAAGCGTTCCCAATAGTTCTCTTAAAGCAATGGACAAAGCATGAGAACATAGCTAACACAATGACAATTACAAGAAAAATCCACAGAATCCCTTTAACCAAGGATGCAACCCATCCTGTCATTCCCCATTGACCAAAGAGATCATTAACCCAGTCTGGGTTCTTTTCTACTTTCAAGTCCTTTACCAGGTCTTTCAGTTTCTGGATGTTTGCATGGATGGATTCCGAGCGTGAAGAAAGATTAAAACAACACATCCCATCGAAATCTTGGCATCCGTGACCGTGGGCAAGGAGCAGGAAGTCAATCGCAGCTCGGTTCTGAAGTGATGCGTGTCTTGTGGTTTCCTCGTCCTTTAGGAGATCACTCAGGGCAGCAGATGTGGCGTTGGCTTGCTTACTAAGCCAGCACCCTAGGTGATCTATTTCACCAAGAGCTTTAGCTGCAGCTACCCATGGTAGGAATAGGGAGACAGCAATCTTTTTTGGTTTATTCCAATTGTATAATTTGGGATCACAACTTTCATCAAATTCTGTGTAGGATCTTTTGTGGCAATTTGCCTCACTTTCTTTCCTCCAATTATGTAACAAAGTGATGTTTGGTGTGAGGGTAGAAAGTCTCCCAAGGCTACAGGGACCTCCCTGGAGGCGTGAGGGGATCCCAGCCCATACTCGGTCACCACAGATGAGAAACATTCCCTTAGGTAGTACTTTGGGATGGAGAGTGGATACAGATAGTACACGAGTGGTGTAATTGCACCAATCCACATAGTTGTAGGCTTTGCTAATGGGTGATATGTCTTTTCTGTATGTGTTTTTTGTCTGATCAATGTCTGGCCAGGAGTTTTTTGGACGTCTAAAGTAAAATTTGACACAATATGCTGCTTTGGAGGACCCCAGCAGGTCCAATTCTTGGGGTTCCTCTAGAGTGTCAGGCAGCATTTTTGTCCACTCATCCCAAGTATCTACTGCATTGGGTCTCTTACCTGTGGTTCGGAGAAGTTCTGAGTTATAGACAGGCCAATCATCTGGTACGAAAGGAATCCCTACTAGACATGTGGAAAGTGGGTTATCAGCATTGCTCATGGATAAGCACATGTTATCCTGTTTTAATGTTTTTGCTAAAGTTACCCAAACATTATGGCTAGGCTGTGAGCTAATCCAGCCGCAGGCATACGGTATGGTGAAGAGCATCCAGGCAGTGGTAAGGAGAACATCAACGGAGATAGTTTTCATCTCTGGACAGGAATGGGGCTTCTGATAGGAATATAAGCAAAATTTGTTATCTTAAAGGTGAGAGGGAACGGTTTTCCTCCCTTGTTCCTTTCCTCTGTTCCTTCTTCCTCCCTCTCCCCCTATTTTTTTTTAATATATATATATATGTAAGCAATGGGTGGGTAAGCGGGTATGAGGTTAGGTAAGCATTGAGAAAGGGAATAATAGGGATTTTTTGGGGGTAAAAAGGGTAAAAAACATATAATTCAGAGAGTAATCTACATTCAGGCTATGTCTGGCTTGCAGCAGGATGTTGTTTAGCTTTCTGTTTCGTCTGCTGTCACGTGGTGGGACGGTCCCTTCATAGGTATGTGAACACTCGGCGACGTCTTCGTCTCCAGGCAGAACTTGTCTGATTTTGAGGTGGTTTTGTATTTGATTCAGGAGCATTTGATTGAATGGTGTTTGTAGTGCCTAGGTATGGCTTTATGTTTTTTCCCGGATACCACCTTGGGCCCGTAGGTAATAGAACACACGCATATCCTCTTCCCCAGGTAATTAACTGGAAAGGTCCAGAAATTTGATGTGTTTCTGGGTCCTTCACTAGCACAGGTGGTTTTTCAGTGAGCTTTGCTTGGGTGGTATTTGCAAAGTGCCGCAGTATTGGAGGGTCAGGCTCTGATGTTGTACCATTTAGAAAGTTTATGACATAAAGAGCCTTGCAGAGTCTTTCAACTGGAGACACAGTTTTTGTTTCTCTTCGTTGTTGGTTGAGGACCCTTTTGAGGGTTTGATGTGACCTTTCGACAATGGATTGTCTTGTGGGATTTGCAGGTATGCCCTTTTTGTGTTCTATTCCCCACTCACTGAAGAACTCTTTTAACTTACGGGAGACATAGGCAGGTCCATTGTCTGTTTTGATCTTTTTTGGTACTCCCAGGGTGGCAAAGGCAAGGAGAAAGTGTTTTATGGCATGCTGTGTAGTTTCTCCTGGATGAGCTGATGCAAATATTGCTCCAGAAAATGTATCAACCGATACATGCACATATTTTGACCTTCCAAAAGATGGGAAGTGAGTAATGTCCGTCTGCCACAGTTGGCAGCTGTTAAGGCCTTGGGGATTAACCCCTGTTCCCATAGATGGTATCTGGTAGTTTTGACAGTTCGGGCATGTGGCAACAATAGCTTTTGCTTGATCTTTTGAAAGCTTGAACATTCTAATAAGGGCAGGTACATTCTGATGATAAAATGCATGTGACAACTTTGCCTGGGCAAAGATGTCAGGAATGTTTGCAGTTTCTATTGGCATGGCCAATGCATCTGCTTTCCTGTTCCCTTCTGTGATAAATCCTGGAAGGTCTGTGTGTGATCTTACATGCATTACATAGTAAGGTTGCTTTCTGTGGGAGATTAGGCGTGTTAATGCAGAAATCAATTGGTGTAACTTTGGGTTAGGAACCTCTTTGACAAGAGCTTGTTCTGCCCTCATGGCTATACCTGCAACATAAGCTGAGTCTGTGACCAGATTAAAGAGTTCATTTTTGAATTTCTCAAAGGCTCTGACAACAGCTGCTAATTCTGCAATCTGTGGAGATCCTTCCACTATTTGGACATCAGATTCCCATTTTTGAGTCTTAGAGTCCTTCCATGTCATTACAGACTTGTGGGATGACCCTGAGCCATCTGTGAAAATTGTTAGAGCTTTGAGTGGTGTTCTGCTCTGTACCAATTTTGGGGTCAGATTAAAGGCTGTTTTGAAAAGTTTATGTTTTGGGATATGAATAGAAATCTGGCCTGTATAGCTATCTAGGGCAATCTGGAGATTTTCATTGGTCTGAAGCAAGTGCTCCAGATCTCCACTGGTCTCTAATGGCAAGTATATGCATGTGAATTCACACCCTGCAAGGGAACGGAGCCGGATTTTGGCCTTTTTTATTAAATGTGCCATGATTTCTTGGAAGGTGGTAATAGTCTTTGAAGGTTGGTTATTTGTAAAGATCCATTCAAGTATCAACAAAGGGTCTCTAAGCTGAGAATCCCATTGGAAAATCAGTCCATGGAGGCGAGGTGCTTTTCCTAGGATGACGAACTGGAAAGGCAGGCTGGGCTCGAAGCGATGGGCTCGGTGTGAAGACAAGGCTTCTTGGACCTTGGTGATGGCATCTCGGGCTTCTGTTGTGAGAGTGCGTGGAGAATCCAGATCCTCTTTGCCACGGAGAAGGTTGAATAGAGGAGCAAGAACCTCTGTGGTGATCCCTAGCAGAGGACGTACCCAGTTTATAGATCCACATGGACTGTGCAAGTCTCTCAAGGTTTTTGGGTTGTCCTGGATGGTGAGCTGCTGGGGGACGATGGTCCTCTCACGGATCTGGTATCCAAGATAAGTCCAAGGGTTGGTGTATTGAATTTTGTCCTCACGGATCTCAAATCCTGCTTTTTCTATGGTTTCAATAGTCTCTTTAACTGCTTTATCTAGGTAAGCTTTTTCTGATGCACAAATCAGTATATCATCCATATAGTGGTAGATGATAGCATCTGGAAATGAGTTCCGAATGGGAGACAAAACACGAGCAACATACCACTGGCATATAGTGGGTGAGTTCTTAAGTCCTTGAGGAAGATAACGCCAATGATATCTTTTGAGTGGAGCCTCTCTGTTAAGAGAGGGGACAGAAAAAGCAAACCGTGGAGCATCTCGTGGGTGGAAAGGTATGCTAAAAAAGCAGTCCTTGATGTCTATGATAGCAAGTGCCCAGTCTCTGGGCAGCATCGATGGTGAAGGCAGGCCGGGCTGAAGGGGGCCCATGTCCTCGATGACCTCATTGATTTTGCGAAGGTCGTGGAGAAGTCTCCATTTGTCCGTTCCAGGTTTTGGTAGTACGAAGACTGGCGAGTTCCACGGACTGGTGGTCTCGACGATGTGACCTTTGGCAAGCTGTTCTTCTACAAGGGTTTGTAGTACGCGCAGCTTTACTTTAGAAAGGGGCCACTGTTCGATCCAGATCGGGTCATGGCATTTCCAGGTGAGCTGAGGGGTATCTGGTAGTGCGCGTTCCTCAGTGACCCCAATTAAAAATCCTGACTGGGAATGCGTAGGGAAGCCCCCCATTGGGATAGAACGTCCCTTCCCCAAAGGGTGATGGGGGCCCTTACCACGAACGGGCGGATGGTTGCCAACTTGCCTTCAGGTCCTTCGACAAGGATGTTGTGCTTGCTCCGCATGGACACCGTGGCTCCACCGATACCTGTAATCATACCTGGTACAGGTTGTAGTTCCCAGTTTGCTGGCCATTCTGAGCGAGCAAGAATGGTAACGTCCACACCCGAGTCCCGCATCCCCAATCGGTGGACTTTTTCTCCTCTGCAGGATAGGCCACACTCCATGGTAGGCTTATTTGGTCCCAAAACCTGTGCCCACATCACTGTAGGGTTGAGAGGCAGCTGCTCCCTGTGGTTTTTTGGGAGTAGAAAGGCCTGTGCAATTGGAATACCCTTTGAAAGATAAAAAGGTGAGTCTGTGCAACATATTTGAACCAAGATTTCTTGACCTGGGTACACTGTTTGTACTTCTGGAAAAAGAAAGATTTCCTTTGGGCCATGAAAAGTGTCACCTATGATTAAAATGTCAAAAGGACCATCTCGTGGCCCATACTTGCCAGTGGGAACACGATAAACATCTTTATTATTAAAGTCAATGGATAAAGCAGTTACCAGCTGACGCCGGGTTCCCATTTGTATTGCTCCGTATGTTGCGTCCTCTTCATGTGTCCTGGAGTCTCCTGGGACGGTGCATGGTTTGGTCTGGAGGGCTTTTGATTTGCTGTCCTCACGTGGTGCCCGACCGCATTCCGCAGGGCGTTTCCCAGACGCTGCTGGAAGCGGTGCTGATTCTGGGGTTTTTGGTAGGTGCTACGGGGTGTTCTGGTAGGTGATTTATCTGGACAGTCCTTTATAAAATGTCCAAACTCCCCACAATGATAGCAGCGGGACTGATCTTTAGAAGCCACTACTGCAAATGCACCAGAAACTCCTTCTGCAATACCTTTAGCAACTGCTTGGGCCACAGCATTTTCTGTGGACAAATGACGTGTACAGCTTTCTACCATTTGTTCAATGGTGGGTTTTGTATCCAAGGGTAAGGCTCTCAGGATTGTTTTACATTGATCATTAGCATTACTCATGGCAAGTTTACACAACAGTTCCTTTCTTGCCTCTGTGCTCTCTATCTGTTTATCCAGAGCATCTTTAATCCTATCCACAAATTTTATAAAGCTTTCATCTACTCCTTGTTTAATATTAGAAAAGTGTTGGGTAGGAATAGAGTCATCTGGGGTAAGAAGCAAGGAGGTTTTTGCTGCGATAGCCATTTCTTGCAATGCTGCCTCAGACAATGTATCAGCCTGGTCTGAGGGCTTCTGTAAATTCCCTTCTCCAGCCAGCTGGTCGACTGTGTAATTTGGTCTATTTGGATCCCTAGTGTAGCTGTCTGATAGTGTTTTTAATTGTCTTTTCCAATGCCTTTCCCATAGCATATATTCTGCTGGGGAGAGAAGGCAGTGGGCAATATTCTTAACATCATGGGGTATTAAAACATGTGTTGAGAAGATAGCTTCTAGGAAATTTTTAAAAATATGTGAGCTCCGTCCATGCTCTTTAGCTACTTTTCTAAGTTCAAAGAGCTCTTTATTTTTATTTGGTTCCCAGGTAGCTTTAGTGGATGCACCACCTCTTCTGCCTTTAATGTATGTTACAGGGAAGGCAGAAATTCTCTGTGCCAATTCCCAGTCTCCAGCCCTTGTTGCTTCCAACTTAATTACAGCCCATGGATCTATATCATCATCAGAATCAGAGTCGCTATCATTAGTGTCCGAGGAGTGAGAGGGAACATCATGCTTTTTATGGCGTTTTTTAACGGAGTTTTGGGAAATAGAGGCGCACTGCAAGTTTTGGCTACAGGGGGGTAAGAGCGATTTAGAAATTACATTGGTACAAGTAACACAATGCAGGGGTAGCTTGCAGGCAGCGACTGGACCCGAGCCGCCGTCCGAAGAGCTGGGAGGGTGGGGGTTTTCCTGCAGGGTTTGTGGGCAGTGGGGAAGCGGAGGGAGGGAGGGAGGGAGGGGGGTGGGGTTGACAGAAGCTGCTGTTATCCCTGCAGGCACAGCAGAGCTGGGGTGGGGCAGGGATTCCTCGCTGATTGTTATCACATTTGTTATCACGTTCGCTGCAGGGGGAGAGGTGGCCCCGGGGGAATGGGTGGGGGGGGAGGCGGCGCAGGGGGTTTGGGGGGTGGGGGCCGCGCGGAGGGAGTGGGGAGAAGCGGGGCGGAGGGGGTGAGGGGGGACCGCGCGTCCCCTGTGCCCGAGAGATCGGCTAGGGGTGTAACAGCAGTTTCAGAGGGAGATAGAGGGCAATTAGCATTTGAAAGGGTAGGAATGTTTTCAGTTGGGGAAGTTTTTTTCAGATTCATATTTTCTACAGCTTTAGTAATAACATGAAAGATTGGCAAAAACCGTGTTACTGAGAAGTCAGAGTTAATTTGAGAAATATAGATCTTAGTCCCGACTTCATCCCAAAAGGAATCAGAAGTAATAGAGTTAATATGTACATCAGGGAAATGAAATTTCAACCACTTTGCAAAATCCTTAAGTTTAGCTTTTGAGATGTTGCGATTGGATAGATTAGGCTTAGCAATAGAAAGAAGTTGCAAATATAATTCTCTCTCGTTCTGGGATTTCTTTAATTTACTGAATTTCGATCCCATGATGTTAGTTCCCGTACCCCAAACAGCAGTAAAAAGAGAAAAAAAAGAAAAAAAAATAAAATCCCAAAAGACCCAAGATTAAAAGAAATATGCGCGCAGAAAAGGCTGTTTCATACTTACCTACGTTCTCAGCCAAATGGGTCAGAAGACTGCTGATGGGTGGTCTGCCGTGGTCTGACTCCTCAAGACGTAGTCTCAGTTGTTCATGTGAGGGTCGTCAGATGCCTCCTCAGATAACGTCTACTAGAACGGAGAAGCTTATCTTCCAAGGAAGTAACGAGCCGAAGGCAGTGGAGTTTTGCTCTCTGAAATGCTATTATTTTAGCATTCAGTTCGATGCGCCACTTGTTAATGGGCTTTTCAATACCTCTGAGGGTCCAATTCTGGCCGCAAGTCCCGGATAGAATGACACCCTTTCGGGATCACCCAACCCGAAGCTCAGACGAGGTATTTAGCCTCAGGCAAACTTAGCAAGCAATATCAGTGAATTCAGCTCAGCAGTGTGATAGCTCTTAGCAGTGTATTAGCTCTTAGCAGTGAATATCAGCTCTAGCTTGCTAAGTGCCCTGGCAAACGCAGGGAGAGAGGAGAGAGCCATATGCAGTTCCTCAGATGATGGCCTTTATTTCGGCATCCTCTTTGAAGGGTTGCAGTGACAGCTTCTCTAACTTAACAGGGCAATATTCGGGGTTTATATAGGGTAGAGGGGTTTTGAAAAGTGGACCAATGGGAGAGTTGGGTACAATTTTGGCCTATAGTCTTACAGATAGATAAGAGAGGTCTGGGGGCTCCAAGGGGCTTCTTTTTGGCCACTCATCGTGACTTGCATTTCCTTATCTCAGGCCGCAGATCGCCAGGGAGGCCTCATAGCCTCCGTGGCTGCAACATGTGTCTTGGCTCGCTCAGTCTCTCTCAGTCCCTCTGGTGCTGGAACCCGGCATCCAGGTTGCAAAGCTGCCTGGCGGGGGGGGCCTGGGTGATGGTCCTGGTGTTCTGGACCGGATAGAAGCCGAACAGTTCCAGAACAAAGACACAGTCCTGGGAAAACCTTTCTTGCCATAGCTAACGAGGAAAACCAGCAAAAAAAGCAAAGAAAAGCTCCCTGTCTCTCTCTTTCTGCAAAAGCTGACAACTTGGAGAGCACTACACTCCTTATCTCTCTGTGTTTTGAATACAAGCAGCACCTAGAAAATCCACAGTTTTCTCTCTCTCTCTGGGCCTAGCTAAAAGATATAGGACTCATTTTTTGGACAGAAAAAAACAGACGATGGTGGTACAGTCTTGCACGTGGCCAGAGTGTAATGAGCCCCATGAAGATGTATCAAGTCCTGAGGGCTGACCTGCAACCTCCCAGAGTGGCTTAATAATATTTGTGAGACAGCTCATTGAGAGTGTTTTGAAAATCAAAACATTTTAATAAATGAGAAAATAACAAACGATATAGAAACAAAACAAAAGCCGGGCATTGTGCAGAGAAACCTCTAGCACCAGCTAAGACACCCCAAAAAGCACTTGAGCACCTCTGTGCACCTTCTTATTGACACAATGATCAAGGAGGGTTCTTTTGGCAATCTGCCATTAGAAACAGCTACAAGTTTTCAGAAACATTTCCAAAGCCCAATAGGTGCTCCTATCCTGGCAATGAGTCAACCACAGTGAGAGAAACACAGAAAGTTCTAGTGCTTCTCCTTAAAAGTCAGAGGTGTAACTGAAACCCCTTTTCCTCATTTGGAAACATCTACCTGGGTGTGCAATGCAACACAATGGGATACCAGACCATACAGTCACCCCAGGACAGCTAGTGATGGCCACTTTGCTGCATGTGTGCCTGTGCCTCTGATTACAGCTACGGGATAGAGCCTGCCTGTCTCCCTGAACTCTTACATTGTGGGGCATGTTAGAGCATATCCCTCTCAGCTTTGAACACTTTCTTGCTCTACATCTATTGCATTACCAGAGCAGCTAGATCTGTTGGTTATTATTTACACTATAGTGTGACAGCTTAAGCAGCAAAAGTGTGACAGTACCCTGAGCAGCTGGCTGAATCCTATTTTCACATGTGCTCCAATGTAGTAGGACAGGTGGACGTAGAAGCTTTCAGTGGCACTTCTGCAACCAAAAAACCAAGTGTGGAACTCTGAAGAAGTGTAAAAGTTTGTGATGTATAGTTAAGAGATTGTGGAGATGTTGGCCCATCTTTGGAGAACTGACTGTCCTTTAGGTCATTGTAGATGACTTCCAACACTGCTAATTGTCTCAGGTATTGGATGCCTCCCTCAGGAGTTGTCCACTTGCCTCAATACTTTACCAGATCATCCTTGAGGGGATATCTCACCTTCACATTCAACAGGAACCACGTCCAGAGTCTGAGGATTGTTGCCTCTTCCAATTTCTTTGTCAATTTCCTGGTCCCTACAAGAGGATTCCAGCTGCTGGGCTTCCTTACCATCCAGTTCCTTACTCTTGGCCCCAGTATCCCAGCATCAGAGCAACCAAGCAGAAAACCTCTTGTCTGGCTGGCGGCCATAGTCTTTCTGCATGTCTTGAAGTTCACACAGGGTTAGGGACCAGGTAGTTTCTGCCTCTTGGGTGATTTCTCCTGTTTTCTTGCTGGAAGACTAACTTCCTGATAAGACCCTTTCCTCCTCCACCTCTCTTACTAATCAATGGCAAGCCCCTGTTGAGCTCAGCATCCAGTTTCTTTTTTGCTTCTGAGGCCATTACTGTAGTTGAGGTATGAGTCCCTGTCTCAACTATGGTGTCCTCAGATATGGTGTGGATCCTTGCCTCAACCATGCTCCTCTGAGGGTGTTGAACAGAGGCTTGATAGGCACAGGACAAGCCCCAAAACAGTGCTAAGAGCTTCTGGGTCTCACTGGGGCAAGGCACTCTTCCAAGTGGCACACCAATTCAAAGCAATTACATGATTGTTCAGGCATAAAATCAGAGTCTATGGAAGGTGATAACTATCTCTCATGGTTTAGGAATCACAGAATATGCTGAGCTGTAAGGGACCCACAAGGATCATCGAGTCCAACTCCTGGCCCTGAACGGCACCATCCCCAAGAGTTACACCACATGCCTGAGAGTATTGCCCAAATGCTTCTTGAACTCTGTCAGGCTTGGTGCTGTGAGGACTTCCCTGGGGAGCCCATTCCAGTGCCCAATCACCCTGTGGGTGAAGAACCTTTTCTTAAGATCCAACCTAAACCTCCCTTTGAAGCCAGGGCATTTTCCATGGGAGGCTGACAGAGCAACATAGGTCCAACCAATTTGGTCATATCATATCCCTTGAGAAAACTTCAGGCCATTTCCTCAGGTCCTGTCACTGGTCACCAGAGAGAAGAGATCAGGTCTGCCCCTCCTCTCCCCCTCACGAGGAAGTTGTAGACCACGATGTCTCCCCTCAGTCTCCTTTTCTCCAGGCTGAAAAGACCAAGTGACCTCTGACGCTTCTCATATGGCTTCTCCTCGAGGCCCTTCACCATCTACATTGCCCTCCTTTGGATGCTCTCTAGTAGCTTAATCTTTCTCATATTGTGGTGAACCAACAGTGGATTTAGTTCTCCCACGGAGACTTTCCAAATCACACTGCCTCTCGCTTGCTCCTCCTCCCCCCCTCTCCCCCCCCCCCCCCCCCCACCGTGGGTGGCCAAAGAGGACAATTGGAGGCACAAAAGGCAAAGATCATGGGTTGAGATAAAAACAATTTACTGAAAATTAACAGTAACAGCTACAATACTAATAACAAAAGTGTACAAAGAGAGGGTAATTTACATGCAAAATGCTCACCAAGCCCAGGACAATGAAAAACAGTGGTGGATGGCTTCTCTCCACTCACCACACTTGCTCCCTACCAGAAAGGAATGCCCTTCATCTCAGAAGTGAGAGTCTCCCCAGTGGTACTGAAATGATGCGTTTCTGTGTGAGGCCAGAATGTTATTAGCCCCACAAAGGTGCGTCACACCTGAGGGATGCTCGCAGCCTCTCAGAAATGGCTTATAAAAATAGCAAGATGGCATGATCAGAGGTGTTTGAAAAGCAAAAGGTTTTAATAAAGACGAAAATAACAAACTATACAAAAGAGTAAAAGCTGTGCATGGCGCAGGGAGGATCCATACACCTGCTATCACACCCTGAAAATGCCTGAGAGTTTCTGTGCTCTCTTTTAAGTATGTAATGATCTCGGTGGGGTTTTTGGCATGTTGCCCAATAGAAATAGCTACAGTTCTTGAGTTACATTTCAAGGATCAAGCAGGTGTCTTTGTCCTGGCACAAGGCCAATTATGGTGAGAAGAGCATTGAAGTTTCTGGTTCATTGCCTTATAAGACAAGGGGTGTAACTCAAATCTTTTCCTAATATGGGAACACCTGCTAGGCTGGGGGTGCATTACTATGCTGAATAACACAATGTCTTGGCCATGCCCCCTCCCTCTGATTTGGGCCAGGACCAGGACATGATTCACCCCTTAGTCTATACTATCTATATTATGCCCAGATCCTACACCTTTCTACCATATACATATATAAAAATAAATATACACAAGTACAGGCACCATCTCCATAGTCAATGGCCATCCCTCCAAGATGTCTGTTGAGTTCATTTAGTCTATGACTGTGGGTTCTATCCATGCTAGATGTCTTCCAGGGTGGGAGGGCTGCTGTGCTGTCAGCTGGTTGCTGCATCAGGAGCTCACATCTGGTGTATCTGGAGCAGTCCATCCTCATTGTCCATGGTAGTTATGGCATACAGTGGCAGTGTTATTCAGCAACCAATATTATACAATTCAACATTACAGACTGTTCTCACCAAAAAATCAAATTCCCTTGAGGTACACATCGAGTTTCCCCAACCCTCTGTATTACCCACCAAGTGCACCCAGGTCCTTGAGCAAAACTAATCCCATGGATGGGTTTGCCTTTACTTGAGGCAGGACTAATCTAAATGGTCTTCCCTAACACATTTCTCATATGCACCATGGGGACTTTATCCCCTTCTATGGTACATGGAGGTTTTGATTATCAGGACCAGCTTGATTGGTAGAACCTCTAGTGTTAACTAACCCAGTGGCCTCTGCCAAATGTAGATTATAGTGTTTGAAGGTCCCAATGCCTATTGCTTTCAGTGTGGTTTTTAACAGTGCATTGTACCATTCAACTTTCCCAGAGGCCTAGGAACCTGTCAAAATCCTCCTACATGCCCTGCCACCCACAGATCAACCACTTCAGGACATGTTTCTTTGTCACTTTACTAACAAGTTCTTTCCTCTTATGCCAGGATGAAACCAGGTTCCACACACTGAAAAAAGTCAGTAATGTTAGATACTAGGATCAAACAGCTTACATGAGGATGTACAAGAAACTCGTGAATCCATACAACAAAGCTATCCACATCAATCTCAGTGAAGTGGCAGGTGCAATCCCTCATTCTCTCCACAAGATACCCCACCCAGCAAAGGAATGGCATCAATGCCAGGGGAGAGTGCATGGCCATAGCTTTTATAAAAATGTTCCCAGGCACAGTGAAACTGATAAGCAGCACAGTTGTATTGGGTTTGCATGGAAGGGTTTTGGTAGCAGGAGGGCTACAGGTGTGGCTTCTGTAAGAAGCTGCTGGAAGATTTCCCTGTGTCCAGTTGATGCCTTGAGAGGCTACCTAGAACAGAGGTTAGACACTGTTAAAAGAATAAAGTAGGTATTTATAAAAAAGGCCTTCAGAGAATACACCTTGGGCAGTACAAGAGCCTGGCCAAGGCTACACCCAAGATGGACACCCGGTCACGAGTTTTCACACTTTCATAAGTTTTGGTCCATTTACATATTGGGGTTAATTGTCCAATTACAGCTTCAGGTTGTGAAGTCTCATCTTGCCAGTTTGCTCTCCTCAATTCACTGTTGTTTATACTTTTTGGGCCTGAAGCTGCAATGGTGTCATTGGTTCTCGGGCTGGAAAAGGATGGTTTTGTCTAACTAAACTGTGAAGAGAACTTGCTGCCACTTTATATGAAGTTGAGTTATATACTAATGCCGTACAGAATCTGAAAAATATGAAAGCTAAAACTTAAGGCATCACAATAGAGACAATGCCAGCTGGCTCCAAGACAGACCCATCACTGACAAAGACTGACACTATCAGCAATGGTGGTAGTGCCTCTGTGATAACATATTTAGGAAGGGGGAAAATAAAAGCTGTGCAGTGTAGCGGTGCGTTTTCTACATTTTTATTTATTGTTAATATTAATATGTTCTGTAATGGTTTTTCCCAAGTTCCCCCCTGTATTTCTCCCCATTTGGTATGCCTTTGTTCTCCCCAGACTGTCACTCTCCGGGGAAGCCTCTCCTCTCTTTCCAGAGGCTTCGGAGAGACTCGGTCCCGGATTGGAGCAGGTTGGGGAATCCCCCACCCCTCGTTTCCTATTTGTTGTCTGTGTGCCATCCCCACTCCCTTGATTGGTTTTCCCTCTTGTGTCCACCCCTTCTCCTGGTCCCTTATAAGCGATGAGCCCGCCCCTCGGGGTGTGACTCGTGGCTCGCCTGCACCAAGAGCAGGTGACAATAAACCATCTTGCCACGAAGCCTCCTCCTTCTTACCTTCGTCATAGCCTCACCGACAGCTCTCGTGTAGCTCTGACCCACCGGGGGGTGGTGGCCGGTCCGCCTGCCTACTGCCTAACCGAGTCTGGAACGATTCCCAGCCAGGGCTAGCCGGGAATAGCTGGAAGCCAGTTTCCAGCAGGGCCAGGAATCATTTCAGTGCAGCAGCAATTGCAGCCAAGAGAGAGAGGAGAGAGAATATGTGAGAGAAACAACTCTGAAGACACAAAAATCAGTGAAAAAGGAGGGGGAGGAGGTGCTCCAGGTGGTAATACCTATGGTGAGGCAGGCTATTCCCTTGCAGCCCATGGAGAACCCCACAGCAGAACAGGAGGCTGTGACCCTCTGGAAAGCCTGTGCTGGAGCAGGCTCCTGGCAGGACCTGTGGACCTGTGGATGGAGGAGAGAGTAAAGTTAAGCCCAGGAAGAAGGGGGGTGGGAGGTGTTTCTAAGATTTGGTTTTATTTCTCATTATCCTGCTCTGATTTTGATTGGGAACAATTTCAGTTAATTTTCCTGCAGTGGAGTCTCTTTTGCCAATGATGGTAATTGGTGAGTGATCTCTCCCTGTCCTTATTTCAACCCACAAGTCTTTTTGTATTTTTTCTCCACTGTCCAACTTAGAAGTGATAGAGTAGCTTTGGTGGGCACCTGGCATCCAACCAGGGTCAACCTACCGGATTAGTAAACAGCAAGAGCTGAAAACAGCCACTAAAAGACCTAGACTATTATACAGTAAGCTAGGAAGCTCTGTGACCAGCACAGATGCCTGGCAATTAGCAACAGTTGTAGCATGCTTAGATCAAAACTGTCATTGTCTTGTGCTGCTCAGGTGTCCACTGTGCTCCCTCTCGACTGCCCTAGCCCTCTTCATTGCTTCCCTGTGCCTCTCTCTGCCTGGAAGCCTCCATTGGCTACCCCTGTGCTCCCAACAGCAGCCCCAGGGCCTTGACAGTGATGGAGGCAAAAGGAAGGGAAAGCAGACAGATGCTGCCCACCAGGACAGCTGAGCCATCTGCTCCACTGAGACCACATGGTGCTCCAAAACTCACAAGTTTTTCTCTCTTAAAAAAGAAAAAACACAACCTGCCCCCCACTGCCTTTCCTAATCCTTCTCCTTTGTTGCAGTGGCAGACTCTCACCCAAAAGCTGGTACCAAGGGATGGCAGTATGGCTTTTTTCTTTTTTTCTTCTTTCTTTTTCTTCTATTTTTTCTTTTTAATTGACTGTTCGTTAGGCCGTAAGCAGGGTCAGTTTCTAAACACTTCCGTTTCCTGGTTTTCATTGTGGTTAGGAAAAAATCTAGATGAGTGGATGGACGGACAGATGGATGGATAGATGGATGGATGTGATGCTTATTTTGGGCTTGCCTAGAGACAGAGACCAGACAAAGTTAAAAAGATAAAAGCAGATATATTTAATGAAGGGCCTTCAGGTACTCCCCAAGGGGCTACACCCAAAATGGACAATGGTCACGAGTTTTTCAGACAGATATAAGTTTGGTCTATTTGCATATCAAAAGTTAATCCTCCAATTACAGCTTCAGGTAATGAAGTCATTCCCCCAGTTTGCTTTCCCCCCAATTCACTTTTGTTTTATACTTACAGGGCCTGAGGCAGAGGGTGTCTTTGGATCTCAGGCCTAGAAGGATTGTTTTGTCTGATCAAAATGTAAAGAGAGTTGACTAACATTCTATATGGAGTTCAGAGTTATACACTAATGCAGTACAGGATCTGAAAAGTATAAAAGCTAAAATCTTAAGACTTCACATGGATGGATGGATTTTCACATGTGATGCTATGCTATGGTGACTGTAGCAATTAAAGCTCTGAGAATGCACAGAATACACTAAATATATATCAAGAAGCATCACTTTGAGTGATTGCTGCTGTTTTCAGACAGTTACTGTTGCCCAAACCCGAAGGAACAGCATGAAGCTGTCTCAGGGGAGGTTTAGGTTGGATATCAGGGAAAAGGTTCTTCACCCAGAGGGGGTTGGGCACTGGAACAGGATCCCTAGGGAAGTGGTCACAGCACCAAGCCTGTCTGAGTGTAAGGCTGCCCTGTGCAAGGCTAAGAGTTAGAATTGATGATTCTTGTGGGTCCCTTCTAACTCAGGAAGCTATGATTCTATAATTGGGTACTAAAATGGAGTGTGATTTTTCACTGCATAGCTGGCAGAGAAACACCTGTCCCACTGTCTTGGTTTTAAAAAGACAGGTATCTGCTAGAGAGGGACAGGGCCTCTCTTGGAGTGGATAATTCAAATCCCCTCCCTCCAAATTATTATAATTTAGAAAATTAAAGCGGCTTTCTGGCAGAGATATGGGGATAGGAATACCAGTTATTTACTAATATGTATAATAAGGCAAACAAACAGCAACAACTACAGCATTAATAGTGAACAGAACCAGGGACCTTGAGGGCAGTTTTGTTTCACAAAGCCCAGGGCAGTCTGATCTCTTGGGACTCCGAAAAGCACCAAGCTGGAACGGTGGAAGATCCCGGGCTGGCGGATCGGATATATCAGGAGCTCCGTCGGTGGTAGCTGGAACGGCAGGGATGTCCCAGCAGGACAGGGCAGTGCAGGGCCACAGCTTAGCAGAAAAGCCTCAAAGCAGTGCCTAGAAAGCAGTGGCGGTGGGGGCAGGGCTGGCCCAGCTCCAGCAGGGCAGCAGGAGGAAAGCTCAGGATTCCTGGGTACTCGAGCAGATGATGGTAGCTTTCCTCAGGATTGGACCCAGTGGTGACAGTGAAATTCCTCCTGCAGCAAGCAGCAGCCTGGCCGTCCTTTTCCGATGCCGAGAGCAAGAGAGAGCGAAGCTGCCCATAGCCCTCATCTTTTGCCTGCCCCAAACTCGCGTTATCTTCCCCCTCTGAGAGAAACTCCCAGAGACAAAAAGAAGTGTAGCCAGGTGCTACTGCTCCATCCTTTTGTCTCACTTGAGTATCTCTAAGTACCCAGTAG
>OU383795.1:2114728-2183170 GCA_910950805.1 Acrocephalus scirpaceus scirpaceus | reverse complement strand
GCCATCCTGGGCCCTGGGGGGCGCAGGCGTGAGACTCAGATGTCTCTCTGAGTTTTTCAGTCCAGGAGCAGGAATGCAGAGGAGGGAATGCTGTTTTCAAAACAATCTCTGCACATCTCCTTTCTCCCCTTTCACTCTCAGAACTAGTCTCACAGCAGTGAGTCTCTCTCTCCAGGATCTTGCTTCATGAGTCTCTACTCATGCTCCTCAAGGTTGCTCCTCCATGACCATTCTCCTCTTACCAGCTATCCCTCTTTTATCTCCCTCATCCTTATTGGATATAGCTGTTACTCATCAGGGGCAAGGCTGTACTGGTTAATTAACACAGCTATTACTTATCAGGGGTTACTTAGTCTTAAAGGTACAGAACTTAACATACAGCATAAACAGAAGAGACAAGTGGGGATACAAGCATCAAAAAGTCACCCCAGGACACCTGGCCTCTTCATTATCTGTCTTGGTGTAATCCACAGTAATTATCTTGGATGATTTCATGTTTTCTTCAAGCTCATTGATAATGTGTCAAGCAGTGAAGGACGAAAAACCAATTACATTAGGATCCTATCAGAAAGTTTTCAGTTGGATGACAATTTCCCTCTGAGTTCCCAGTTATTAATCCCTTAAATGTATTGTTTTAATTTCTTCATACATCATCACCTAGAATATCATGATTCCTCATTAGAATATTTTTCTCTAAATTAAAAACTTAACTTTTACTCATGAACTTCTAGAAAAATAATTTTAAGAATTTACAAAAAAAAAATCTGATTTTTAAACTAATCCCATAACACTGGCAAGTAAAAAACTGTTACAATGTTACTTATATTTTCTTTTTTATACCTTGTTGCAATTGATCAGGAATTTCTTACTAATTATGAGAAGCTTGTGATTTGTAACACACTGGTGAATATTACTGTCTCCTACTTAGCATAATACTAATTTTTTTATTATAATTATATAGAAGTCTGGATCAGTTATTGTTATAACAGAAGACTGACTATGCAAGCTAATGAAAGAAATTTCCAGCACTTTATGTAAAGAGTAAAATAAAAACATTCTTTCCAATGAGTAGATAATCTGTTTAAACTGGGACTGAAATTACTTGAGGTTTTTCTGAGGTTACATGATACAGTACAGTTTTCCATAGAATGAGGGAATACTCATTATTTTAAATTAAGTCAGGCAACAAGGTGGGCCAAAATATGACCTAAGTGCACTTGTGCAAATGCTAAAGTTGAATAAAAATGCCCTCAAATTCATTGTTTAAGGATTATTTCCAAGTTATTAGTTTTATATTCCCCTTTCAAGTGTTTAACTCATTATATCAAAACCCAGGACTTTGCAAGACACCCTGATGGACTGATGCAATTACTCAGTGCCTTCCACAAGGATGGAATCCTGTGTAACTGTTTGAACAACCAGTGCAGGAACAAAAATAGTACTGATTAATATCAGAAGTTTATAAGTTACATCCACACACACATAGTTCTTTGATTATATTCCAGTTCTTGCAACACAATAGACTGGCAGTAACAAGATATCAAGTAAGTGCAATAATAAATATATCCCTTTTTCTTTTCTTTTAGAATTAATCACATTTTAAGTATTTTGTGTTATTTATTGTTACGTGAATATTAAAAAGATAGCAAAATAAAATGGTTTAAAGTGATAACAAAAACATCCATGCCAAATATTTTAACTTTCAGTTTTTGACTGCTAGTTTTTTCCTACCTTGTGTACAAATGTTGAGTGTAGCATCTGCAAGTGCCCTACAGGCTGTTTTCGCATCCACTTCCCCACAGAAACCACTCTACAAATTTTCATTGACATGAGTAGATTTTTCTTCTACCCAGAAAGCCTGAAGGACCAGATCTGTCATCTGCTCAGAAATACCATTTGGTTTTTCATTTACAGGGACAAACTGTGACATGAAATTACTGGAAGAAATCCATACCTCTGTGGCAGCCCTTCAGTTGCTCACTGCAGGCTCAAAGGATGGAGCAAAGGTTGGGCAACTCATGTCTTTTCCCCATTTCTCAGGCACAGAGCAAAGAGATGTGAGGATTTTGTTTTCTACACAAATGTGTCAGCCAACAGAGAAGGGAATGAATACAGATTTAATATGCTTCTGGTCTAAGCTCAGCACAGACCCTTCTCCTCCTCTGCTGCTTAACACAACAGATCTTAGGTTCTCATCTCTAAAGAGAGAGAGAGAAAAAATAAAAGTACCAAGTCATTTGATATGACCCATTCAAAGTGAACTAGATTCGTATTGCAGTTCTTAGAGTACAAAGGAGGCCAAAAAAATGCTGTTTAACCAAAATCAGTATACTTTATTTAACATCAACGTACCCACCAAAACTGATATACTTTATTCAATATACCCACCAAAACTGATATGCAATAACAAGAAAAGAGACTGAGGAAAGAAAGCTATATAGATGAAAGCAAGAGAGAAAAGGAGAGATAAGACAGATAGAAATAATTACCACAGAGAAAGAGACGGAATCCTCGCAGCAGTCCAATAGGTTCGGCTTCGCAATCCTCGTGGCTCCCGGCCAATAGATTGACGCCGCTAACCCTCGTGGAGCTGATAGATTTCATCTTCCATGGGGAGGTCCTCAAAAGGGGTCTCTTCTGAGACTGAATATATAGTTCTTTTCGAGGCGAGAGGCAATCAGCCAAAAGTGGGGGAGAAATCTCGTGAGTCTAGGCCCAATGTACAAGGAGAGGGGGGAGAAGTCCCGTGATGGAGTCCAGGCCCATGCACAATGGGATAGAAGCAGGGCAAGCTGGCCTCTTCGATCCAGGTGCAATTGTTTCACCTGAGAGAAGGCAACGCTTTGTGATTCCATTGTTTCGAACAGGATGCAAAATCCAGCTTCACACATTCCCAAGTAAACACCTGGGCGGATGTAGTTCCTGTTAACACCAAGAGTCCAAAACCCCCATTCTCCCCCCAAAGTCATCTTCCATGACGAACAAGCGTGAGACAAAATTGAAGATCCTAGGGCTGACTCTTACAGTCATGGTACCTGCAATAATCTTTAAATTGATTTCAGTGTCTTACTCACAGCATCATGTTTTAATTTGTTTCTGCACTTACTTTGAAATTAAGTGTTAACCAAATGTTAACCAAGTGTTAACCAAATTACTTGTAAAGAGACAGTGGACACAACATTCCCTTCAAAATCCATTGTAATTCAGTTTGTTCTTCATGAAGACCATAAATTAGTATTTACTTCATTTTTGGGGGAAACAAGGAGCAATGCTTTTAATAATCAACGTGCTTTCCTTCACACTTTTGAAGTGCAAAAATACACATAGTAACAGCCAAAGAGCAGCAGGAGCTTTATTCAGAGTGGTGGTGGTGAACGAACTTACATTTGTTTCTTACAGTTACAAGCAATGCAGATTGCAGGTGTTTGCACTGACATTTGCTTGATATGAAAATATACTTCCAAGCAAATATGCACTATCAGGCATCTTTAGCAGTCACTCTCACAATTTTCTTTCACATTTAAACACGAGTGCAGGGAAATAAAACATAATTGAGTCATATTAGCAATCATTTTAAAAATGGCTTTAGATGATGAGGATGTTCTTTGACATTATTTAGAAGAGCTTGCTCAGTAGCAGAAGCAAGCAGAGCTGTTCACAGCTGGCTTCTCACTCTGCTCCTGTTTACTTTGAATCAGTCTAAATGTTGATAGGTTTTCTTTTGGCTAATGCCAAGGCTCGAGTCAGGGCTATTTTTTTGACCTTTTGAGCTGATGTCCTCACAGGTAACAGATTTGCTTCAATGACGGCATTTGTGGTTGTAACTGCATACCCAGAGAACTTTTTACCATTCTTGACATGGACTCAGTCTATTGGTGAACTAGTTTTACTCATTTTCTAGCAGGGAGCTGTGGGAACCCTGAAATCCCCTCAGGGAAACTTCCAGGCTTTGCCCTGGAAAGATCAACCATAGAGTCTTCCCTGCCTAGACTGAGAGGACTTCCCTCATGGTGCCATGCAGAACTACTGCCAATCTACCTTAGATTGCTTCCCCCATTGGTAACTTAACCCTGCCCTCCCCAATTGTTCATTCCTCATACCCCTCTATAGGTTGCTGCCCTTTGTACTGCCCCTGTGCCCTCAGGTCATTGGCCGCTGACCCCTTGCTTGGCCACCAAGCACCACATGATTGGGGTCTTCTGTCCCTGATCCCTTTGGCATGCTAAAATAAACCTCTGCTAGAGCATATCATGCAGGAGACCCTTCCTGTCTTTCCTCCGCTGAGATATCTGTGGCGTGTGTGTGTGTGTGCATGGACTTGAAATGGCTGTTCCTGTGGCCTGCTCTGAGCGGCTTCTGAAGAAGACGCTTCGAGAAGGTAGCAGCATTTCACCATTGTAATATATGTTATGAAATAATTCGTGTTTTATTGGGAAATCTGTGTTTGATTGTAATAAGTCATGTTTTATTGTAACAAAAGAGTGTAAATTCACTCACTGTTGAATGAGCAGAAACTATTCCACCCCTTTCCCATTACCAGGGAAGGGACTCATTAGCAAAAGAATAGGGGGTGGCACTGGAAATAGAATAGGTCTGCTGCGGAGATAAGCCAGCCAACAACCCAGCAATCGATACCTGATATGCATCTTAATCTGCTCGTCAAGGGTGTACATTCCAATACCCAATTCCAGTAAATCGAATCAAGCATTTACCTTTTCCCAGAAATCGACAAAACAAAGAAGAAGCAAAGCGAGCAGCTTTCCAGCCGAAGAACTGTATAAAAACGACCACCGAAAGGATTGTACTCGTGAACCGTGGGGGCTCAGTGCGATAGAGGCTGAGTCTGTGGTTCACCCAGCTCCGATCCCGGGCTCGGAACTGATTTTGCTTGTGGCTTTTCTTGGATTTTTGTATTTCGATTTCCCAATAAATCCCTTTATAAAATAATTGGCTTTTCATTTATAACAACCATCCTGCCACGTTGCTACATGTCATGGGTTTAAGACGCTGGCCTGATGCCAGCGCACCCATGAGAATATAGTTCTTTAAAATAATGCTGTGAGAGACTGGGAATAAAACAGAGCAGGCTCCAACTTAAACATAGGAAGAAAACTTTATTAACTCACACTATATAAGAAAAAGAAACAGCATCAAAAGTGAAAAGAACCTCCAAACCACTCCTCCTCCCCCCCACCAAAATTCCCACCAAAACCACCTGAGATGAAACCTGGAACTTCCAGCTTAAAATATTAAGGGAGAGGAGTCTTCCTTGTGCCCTATAGAAACTCCTACAAGAAACACAGTCTCTTGTAGCCTGCACTCTTCACAAATGACCCACCCCATACAGAGGAAATGTACATTTGAGGAGTCCTCCTTTCCAAGGGACGGTGCTCTCACCACCACCCATGGACTAGAAACTGCTTGTAGGGTTCTCTTTTTAAGGATGCCTCTGGGACAGAAGTCCCCCCATTTCTCCCTCGGGGCAAAGGGTTCTGAGAACAGAAGCCTCTTCTGAGGGCACCACCACACCCTCTCAATCTTCTGTTCACTCACTCTGGCACTGGCATTTCCTCTACACAGTGCCCACCTTGCATCCCCCTAAACACAGTTTCCATACGTTACAGGAGCATTAATGCAGTCTCTATGGCCACTACAAGGAAAGTCTGGCCAAAATCCACTCCATCATCTCTTCTTCTTATCTTCTGCTGGCATCACAAGTCCCAGGCTTACAGAAGCCACAGCTGATGAATTGTCTGATAAAGCTGTGCTAGTCGAACACTCGGAGCGGGGGGGGGGGGGGGGGGGGGGGGGGGGGGGGGGGGGGGGGGGGGGGCTCAGCACCGAAGACCCGAAGACGTCCCAGGTGATAGATCTTCCACCCCTCCAGCCTCAGTCGGCCTGGCGGGCTAGACAGTTCTCTTTTTTTCCCCCCTGGTCTGGAGGAGGGGGCCCCAGCCAAAGCCAGAGCTTACAGGCAGCTGTGCTGGCCCAGATCCAACAACAGCAAAGCTCGGACAGCTGTGCCAGCCAGCCGGCATAACTGCTGTCCAGACTTACCCCCCCCAGGCACAGGCCGCATAGGCAGGCCTCGGCCTTGGCCAGGGGAGGCCTCCCCTCCCCCTCCACAGCCAGGAGGAGGAGGGGAGCCTGTTTGCTCTCTGAAGGTTGGAAGACAAAAGAGGCTACTCCACCCCCTGAAGTGTGTGTTCACAGAGATGAAATGACCTTTCATTGGTTCACAGGGTGCCAACCTCTGAACCAACACTCTCTCACTTCCTAGGGCGGGTCAAACCACGACATTAGTGGAGGAGGGTCTATTATTTAATCTGGATTTGGGATCATTGACATCTAAAATGGATATGTTTTGGTCAGGGTCACTCCCGGTTCCAGCGTTGGAACTGAGAGTGGCCGGACTGGAGGAGGTGGAGGGGGAGGGAGCAGGTGAGGGAATGGGACTCAGACCGGGGGTGGTGGGACCCGGCCCGACAGTGACGGCTGCGGAGAAGGGACCCACTGCGGGGGCTGGGACGGCTGGCACGACAGTAGGGCTCGCCGTGAGAGGAGGGGAGGCTGCACGGGAGGGGCCCAGCAGGGGAAGAAGAGGACCCGGCGGGGCCGGCAGAGCGGGGTAAGGTGTAGGGGTAGGGGAACCCAACACAGGCAAGGGCGGGGTGGGGCTAGGGAAGACCATGGGAAGAGGGAAACCCGAGGCGGGGGTGCGGCCAGGAGGAGGCAGAGGAATTTGATACAACCAAACTGGTCCATCAGGTTTGTCCGGTTTGTATTACAAGGCAAGAGCAGCCTCATTAGGAAGTGAATTGGAGGGAGAGGGGGTGATCAGAAGAGCCAGAGGAAAGGAAGAGGAGGGTGAGGGTGCCAGCAGGGGGGGGGAGGGGAGGGAAGACAATGCCGCGGAAGGAGGGGCCGGCTGCGAGGGGGATCGGCCCTATGGGAAGGCGGGGGCAGCGGGATAGCTCGGTGCCTCGGGGAAATGGCGAACAAAAGCTTTTAAATCACTTTTAGAAAACGTAACACTGTAATATATGATTTAGAATAATTTGTGCTAAAGAATAAAAATACAGTATCTTTTAAATAGAACCAAGTGACAAGAAAGAGCAATACACACAAGAAGAATTCCTGTCTCAAAAGATGTTTATTCTGAGAATATTACTCCGTCTAGTGAGACCACAGAAATATGCATCGAACAGTAAGATCAATATTCGTCGCCAAGACCAGATACTCGGAAGGATTATCGTCTAGCAAGATATCAGAAGTCAAACTATTCCAGGAAAAGACTCTTGTTAAAGAAAAAACATGTATGAATATGTGAAGAAAGACAAGATCACTGAGAGATAAACAAGAAGACCCTCCCAGAATCCCACAAAGCCTGAAAACAGTATAAGACCCTGTGAAATCAGTACCTTGAGAACTGCCAGGGGTACGGATCTCTGTAATCCGAACCCGGTTCACCCAGCACTGATCGCCTGGCTGAGTGCTGATTTGCTTGTAGCTTTTTCCAAATTTTATTTTGATTTTTTAATAAATTCCTTTAATTATTAAATTAGCTGTTTTCATTTATAACAACATTATGACTAATAAGGACTCTAGAAACTTGAGAAAAAGCTTCCTGCTGCTTGAATGAGAGTTTTGCTCCCATTGTTACCAATATAGTGAAATAGTGTGAATCTACAGTGAATATGTAGAAAACTTATACAGTAGCAGTAGTTATGCTAAGGCTTGAGAACCTTAGTAGGCCCATGGAAAACAAGTTGAGACATGTCTGGTGTTAATGTTTAAAGGGGTTAGTCAAGCTTGCAGAGCATGTAGAGCTTGTAGATTGTTGTTTCGATGTTAAAGCTGTTTGGTGGTGGGGGATTGGGTGAGAAAGCTGATCTATAGTTCGGGGTTAGACAACCTCATAAGATTTATAGGGTAGGGGGATTGTTTTCTGAACAACGAATGTAACAGTTTATGATTCCTTGGAAATAACATACGATAAGGTTGGCATGGAGCTGTATGAGGTAATCTTTGTAAAAAGGTATAAAAACTGGGAGACTGATGGAGATTCTCGGGATTCTGATTTGGGACATTAGTCCCCAGGTCCCCGGGGCCTCCGAATAAAGCACCGCATAAACTGACTTTGTTGGTTTGTGTTTACTCTTCTATCGGGCAACAGTTTTCTGGCGACCGCGGCAGGACTCCGAAGGTGACAGGGGCGGTTCGCGGGCCGATCCACTCCACGCCGGCACCAGGTGATTTCTGGGGGAGACATCCACCCGTGCCCGACCCCCGCGCCTGACGGACGACTGTGATAGGTAAGCCCGAAGGTGCTTTATTCTCTTGGTATTGGGGAAACCTGCCTGATAAGACGAAGAAGTAATCTTCGCAAGGTTGGGTAAAAGGAATATTGGTGGTAAAAGCCTAGGCGCTGGCCGTTAGACGTGGTGAAAGCTGCGCTGGTCCAGCAATTGTCCAGGGAAGGACAAATATTGGAGTATTGTGTATTGTGTATTGGAGTATTATTGTATCAGAGTTGTGAGTGCGTGAGTGAGTGTGTGTGATGATGCCATTTAAAACTTTTAAAGCACTTGCTTCTATGGGTACGATTCCAGATGATTCACCTTTAGGATGCTTACTGAAAAATTGGAAGAAAGGGAATTTTGGGCAGGAATTACATAAAAAAAGGTTAATTGATTATTGTAATCATGTTTGGCCCCAATATGATACTGATGGAATGCAATGGCCCAGGAATGGTACTTTAAACCCTGATATAATCACTCCTTTAATGCATTTCTTAAAGAATAATGAGAAGTGGGATGAAATACCGTATTTGGATTTGTTTTATTATTTAAGAAGTAAACCAGAGTGGCAGAAGGAATGTGGTATAATGGTATTACAAATAGGGGGAAATGGGTGTCCAGGATGTAAGGGGCGGGAAGGATGTAAAAAGTGCTTGGTAAAATTTAAGGAACCTGAGGAAGATATGTCACTATTAGTATCCCCAAGTGCCCCATCATCGGGTTCTTCTTCTACTGATTCCTCTTCGGAGGAGGGGGAGGAGGAATCAGGGGAGGGGTCAGGGGAGAATTCAGGGGAAAAGGTTGGGGATGTTACGAGTAAAGGCGGGCAGCGAACCCCATTATCGGAAAGAACCCGAAGAGGGCGAGGAAAAGGCAAGGAGCGACCACATGTAATGGCACCATTAAGGGAAGCTATGGGCCCCGGGGGAAAAACGGTTATAATAAAGGTTCCTTTTTCACCAAATGATTTAATGATTTGGAAGCAGTCTGCTGGGTCATATCGGGAGGACCCGGACCGGGTGGCTCGAGTAGTTAAAATGGTAATTAAAAGTCAGAATCCAGATTGGAATGATTTGCAGGTTTTATTAGATACAATTATGGATTCTACTGAAAAGGAAATGGTGTTAAGAGTTATGACTGAAAAGGCTCGGGAAATGTTGCGATTACATGTGGTAGATGGGACCCTAAATGAGTTGGTGCCGAGGGAGGATCCTGGATGGAACCCTAATACAGCTGAAGGAAATGATAGGTTAAAATGGTATCAGGAATTGTTAGTTGAAGGAATAAGGGCTGGAATACCCAAAACATTGAATTGGTCTAAGTTGTATTCAGTAAGGCAGGAAAAGAATGAGTCTCCGTCTACCTTTTTAGAAAGATTAAAGGAGACTGCACGTCGCTATACAAATTTGGATGTTGAAGCAGAGTCAGGAAAGTTACAGTTGGCACTGATATTTATGGGACAATCACAAGAGGACATCAGGAGAAAGTTACAAAAATTGGAAGGAGAAGATACTAGAAATTTAGAGAAATTATTAGAAGTGGCATGGAAGGTGTACAATAACCGAGATAAAGAAACAGCAAAGCAACAGCAAGCTAGTATGTTGGCAGTGTTACAACAAGCAACTGGGGTGGGTGTCCGGGGAAGAGGAAGAGGTCGGGGAAGGGGGAGAGGTGGATTTGGAGCAGGGCAGAATATAGGAAGAGGGGAATTTGGGAACCAAGGGATAATGGGACAAGGTGTGGCTAGGGGGCAGGGACGGTTAGGAATTGATCAGTGTGCTTTATGCAGGAACAGGGGACATTGGAAGAACGAATGTCCGTTAAATGGAGGATTGGGAAATAATTATAATCTGGAGGTAAGAGGAGGTTCTGGGTCAGTGGGTGCAATGAATCCTTTTGCAGGGAAACCACAAGATGTCGCTCAGGCTTTTGTGCTGGGGAATTACCAGAATCAGAGCTGACTAGATTCGGATCTGAAAGTAATATTAGAAGTCGAAGGCCAGCCGGTGGAATTCAGAGTAGATACAGGTGCCACATATTCAGCAGTAAATAAACAAAGGGGACCATTGAGTGAAACAAAAATTCAGGTAGTAGGAGTAACTGGGAAGGTGGAAGAGAGAACATTTTTGCGGCCTTTAGACATAAAGTTTGGGGGGAAAGAATTTGATCATCAGTTCCTGTATATGCCAAATAGTCCAGAATCATTGTTGGGAAGAGATTTGTTGTCTTTATTACAAGCAAGGATAATTTTTGAAAAGGGTAAAGTTAGAAATCCCCGAGGAAAATTTGGCAAAGATTTTTATAGTAAAAGAGGTAGAAGAAGCAGGTTTACCTCCTGAGATAGAACAAGCTGTAGTACCTTGGGTATGGGAAACTGGGACTCCAGGGAAAGCAAAAGCAGCACAACCTGTAGTAGTGGAATTAAAAGAAGGGGCGCGCCCGGTGAGGGTAAAGCAATACCCCATAAAGCTGGAAGCTCGGAGGGGAGTTGCTCCACTAATAACTCAATTTCTAGAGCTAGGAATTCTGCAAGAGTGTGAATCAGAATTTAACACACCTATTTTTCCAGTAAGGAAACCAAACGGGAAGTACCGATTGGTTCAGGATTTAAGGGCAATAAATAATATAACTAAAGATATACATCCGGTGGTAGCGAACCCATATACATTGTTAACATCTGTGTCTGAGAAATATTGTTGGTTTACAGTGGTGGACCTTAAAGACGCATTCTTTTGCATCCCATTGGCATTTGAGAGCAGGAAATACTTTGCTTTTGAGTGGGAAAATCCAGAGAGCGGACGAAAGAGACAACTCACATGGACCTGTCTTCCTCAGGGATTTAAGAATTCACCTACTATATTTGGAAATCAATTGGCACGGGAATTAGAAGAATGGAAATCAAACCAGGTAAAAGAATCTCCTTTTTCATATGCTGTTTTACAGTATGTTGATGATATCTTTCTAGCAGCAACTGAACAGGAAGTATGCACCAGACTAACTATTGGACTGTTGAATATGCTGGGACAAGCAGGATACCGAGTTTCCAAGGAAAAAGCCCAATTGGTAAGAACTAAAGTAATCTACTTAGGTTGTGAAATTTCCCAGGGAGAGAGAAGATTGGGGACAAATCGAGTGCAGGCTATCTGTGCCATACCTGTACCCCGAAATCATCAGGAGTTAAGATCGTTTCTGGGAATGGTCGGTTGGTGTCGTCTGTGGATTCCTGATTTTGGACTAAAGGCGAAACCTCTCTATGAGGCAATCAAAGAGCCGGAATTAAGGTGGGGAAAGGTGCAAGATAATGCCTTTCAAAGCCTTAAACAAGCACTGAGGGAGGCACCAGCCTTGGGACTACCGGATCTCACAAAAGACTTTCAGCTATTTGTTAATGAACGCCAAAGGCTGGCCTTGGGGGTGTTGACCCAGAAGTTGGGATCCTGGAAGCGTCCCGTGGGATACTTTTCCAAGCAGCTGGATGCTGTAAGTATCGGGTGGCCAGCCTGTTTGCGGGCAGTTGCTGGAACTGTTCTTCTAATTCAGGAGGCCAGGAAATTGACCATGGGACGAAGAATGGAGGTGTATGTTCCCCACATGGTGGTAGCAGTGCTGGAACAAAAAGGGGGGCACTGGTTATCATCCAGTAGGATGTTACAATATCAAGCTCAACTCAGAGAACAGGATGATGTTGAGTTAAAAATGACTAACCATCTTAATCCGGCAGAATTCCTTAGGTCAAGTCAGGAAGAAGGAGAGCTAGCACACGACTGTGTAGAAGTGATCGAACATGTGTATGCCAGCAGACCGGACCTAAAGGATGAACCACTGGAAGACCCCGAATGGGAACTATATACTGATGGATCCAGTTTTGTGGAGAACGGTACCAGGTATGCGGGATATGCCATAGTAACCACGCAACAAGTGATAGAGGCCAAAGCCCTACCCCCGGGCACTTCGGCTCAGAAGGCCGAAATCAGGGCTTTATCAAGGGCCCTAGAGCTGAGCCAAGACAAGAGGGTGAATATTTGGACAGATTCAAAGTATGCATTTGGAGTAATACATGTGCATGGAGCTAATTGGAAAAAAGGGGACTTTTAAATTCACAAGGGTCTGTGATCAAGCACCGAGAGGAAGTAATGTGTCTGTTAGAAGCAGTCCATAAACCACGAGCTGTAGCTGTCATGCATGTGCCAGGGCACCGAAATGAAGAAGGAAAGGTGTATCAAGGAAACCGACTGGCAGATCAAGTTGCAAAACGGGTGGCAAGAGAGGTATGGACTCAGTTGGCCTTATTGCCCACTCGCATCAACCCGGCAGAGACTTTTATGGAGCAGAAACTGCATTATTCTCCCGAAGACGAAAAATTGGCTGAATTTGTGCAGGCCAGGAAGAATATAAAAGGATGGTATGTAACAGCAACTGGGCAGGTGGTTTTACCAGTGAAGGTTATGAAGACTGTTTTGGAAGTGGAACATAACAAATGCCATTGGGGAGCGGAGGCATTGGTAAAATTTCTTAAAAATGAGATCATTTCAAACCAGATGTTAACAATGGCAAAAAGGATTAATGCAGGCTGTCCCCTTTGCATAAAAAACAATCCAGTAGTAAGGAGACAAATAGTTATGGGAAAATTACAGGTGGGCCCACAACCAGGAGATTATTGGCAGATAGATTTCTCTGAGTTACCCAAGGCACAGGGGTATAAGTATTTATTAGTATATGTGTGCACTTTTTCAGGGTGGCCAGAGGCTTTTCCATGTAGAACAAACCAGGCAAAGGAGGTAATTAGGACCCTATTAAAGGAGATAATTCCTAGGTTTGGGGTACCGTTGGGAATGTCATCTGATAGGGGCCCACATTTTGTGGCTGGGATAGTGCAGGAAATAGCCAGGATGCTGGGCATATCCTGGAATTTGCACACACCTTGGAGGCCGCAGTCGAGTGGACAGGTAGAAAGGATGAATCAAACGGTGAAAAATCAGGTCAAGAAAATTTGTCAGGAGGCAAAAATACAATGGCCACAAGCATTGCCCCTAGCATTATTGAGAATCAGGATTAAACCTAGAGAAAGAATAGGAGTAAGCCCATATGAGATTTTGTATGGTAAACCTTATCATGCTACTACGTATAAAGGGGACCCATATCTGGTTGGGGATCAAATGTTGTTGAATTATGTACTATCTCTAAACAAGACTCTTACAGCTGTCAGAGGAGCTCTGCAGTGGAACCGTCCCCTTCCCCTTGAGAATCCAGCTCATGACATCCTACCTGGAGACCAGGTGTATGTAAAGAACTGGAACACAGAACCTCTGAGGGAAACATGGGATGGACCTCATCAGGTGATCATGACTACATATACGGCTGTGAAGGTGGAAGGAATAGACAATTGGATTCATTACACCCGAATCAAGAAGGTCCCTTCAAAATGGGAAGTTCAACCCTTGTCTGCAACCCGAATGGTGTTCCGAGCAAAACCTTAAAAGGAACAATTTTGTTAAGTGTTATTTCTCTGAGTAACCCATTTGTCATAGTTACTGTTTCAGAACCCACGATGGTAGTGGTGGAAAATGCAAGTTTATCATTGACATGTTTCTTTTCTGACAACCAGGGAGCTGAATCTGAGGAAGTGAAAAGTGGATGGAGGCATGGACCAAAAGTGGTGAGGGAAGGATTTGTGACATACTGGGATGAGCACCAACAGAAAGGAAATACAACCTTGCAGATATCCCGAGTACAAGGTCAATCTACTAATCAATATGCTTGTGTGGTATGGATTAGGGATAGTTTTGATTATGGGGATTTTGAAGTTCAGATATTAACTTTGCAAGAGGTACCCGGGAGTGAACATCCTATTGGCATAAGACCAGTTCGGACGGCAGTGGATATGTGGGATGGGCCTCCGTTGAGAATTGGTTGTGCATTTAGCTTAGAAAAGAGTTGTGAACAAGGAATTCAGGTTAAATGGTGGAAAAAGGATAGAGAGTGGTCATGGGAAAAGCAAGAGCTGGGAGTAAGTTGGTGGTCAAAAGGGCTTATGGGAAAAGGTTGGCTGAATATCACTAACCCACGGATTGGGGAATCAGAAGGGGAATATCTTTGCATAGTTTCATGTGGAATCCAAGGGAATTTTGGGTTAACAAAGGTAGGTGCTAAGTCACATCAAAATATGGAATTGAAGCCGCAACATGGGACATATTTAGCAGTGGAGGATAGAAATACCACAATAAGTTGTGAGGTTAGAATGGGAATAGAGTATGAAGAATTTGGATGGTGGTTTGGAAATAATTTGAAATCAGGAGGAAAATACCAGATTCAGAAGAGGCCAGAGGGTATCACCTTGATAATTAAGGATATGGAAAAGAGCAAGGATGAAGGGAATTATTGGTGTTGGATAGCAAAGGACGATTGGTGGATACATGGGGTAATGGCAGTGTATTTAAAGGAAACACGAGTGACTAGACAAGTCCCAGAAATAGGGAACTCTATAAGAAGTTCTGACCAAGAGAATTTAGTGGTAGGATTAATTCGGGATTTTGGGAAAGTTCAAAATGTAACTTCAATAACGGCATGTCTACCAATGCCGCATGCAGCGGGGGACCCTATACCTTGGGGCATAATCCCGGTAAGAAATATGCCAAAAGCAAATCAAAGTAATACTCAGGAATGTATTAAACAACTCAGGAATCACACAAAATGGGTAAATCGTACTAGCACAATTAGGAAATGGTGGTCTACTCCTGGTCAACGGTCAGATTGTGTCGCATTACCCAATTCAAGATTCACCAAGATAGGTAGATTCAAAAATGTGGGGTGGTGTGAATATGATGAAGTTCAGTGGTCAAGGACACCTGTTGTGGAATATTATTATGAAGAAGTTTGCCAGCAAAATCAGATTGAATGGAAAGAGTGGTATGCCATATGGGGACCAAGTTTACTAGAAACCTATAGTTATTTGGGGAAGGTAACCTGGTGTTTAGAATGGGAAGGGAAATATCGATATAACACTTCGAAAGTAAAAATACAGAAAGAGAAACAAATAGAAACATGGAATTGCACGCAAATATTTACCTGTGATTCTCCTATGGTCGAGATTGGGTTAGTGCCTGTGAGAATTTTATTAAAATGGGGATGTGAGTGTCGTGGGTACAACCATACCGTTAAAGGAAAAATGAAAGGAGAGGAGAAAATAGATTGTGGGAAAACAACGGTAAGGAGTCCAGGAAATTTGGTTTGGGTTATGGGGCACGGACAGTGGACCACTCATATGTCTATTGATGGACCAGTTACTCAAGTTACCTTAGGAGTTCTGACGCTTTGCCCATTTTGGAAACAAGGCAAGTTGACACAGGAAGAGATACGGGATCGAGCTAAGAGGGAGGTAACTGATGAATTGGCTGTGGAAGATGATTGGCATGAACCGTCCTCAGGGGTAAAATTTGGTTGGATTCTTGAATCATTATTTCCACCTATTTCTACATATCGGAATAGAGAAATGCTCTATCGACTATTGGGACAAACAGAAAGGTTGGCAGCAGTTACTAAAAAGGGATTTAAAGATTTGAATCTACAGTTGCAAGCTACAACGAGGAGGACAGTGCAGAATAGGATGGCGTTAGATATGATATTGTTGAAGGAACATGGAGTTTGTGGATATCTGCAGGGGAGACAAGATCACTGTTGTGTGCACATCCCTAATGTTACTAAGGACATAGAGAAGGACATAACTCAATTGGATAAAATTGAATCAAAAATTCATGAGACTCAAAAAGATGCAGAACACAATTGGATAGGAGCAATATTTAATTCTTTAGGGATCCAGGTCTCTGGTTGGATATCATCAGCTATTCAATATGTAATCATGATAATTATTTTAATCGTGGTTGTCTTTGGAGCTTACAGATGTCTTTTAGGAACTATTATGAAAGAAGGAGCTCATACCAAGAAGGTACTGAAGGCTATGACTCGTAAAGAAGTGATCTCACCCTTCGCAGTCACAAAGTCATCTGCCTCATCGCATTCCGAGACACCTACATAGAAGAATTGAGCATCCTTGCGAAGGATCGAAGAATGCTCAAAAGGGGGGAATTGTTACCAATATAGTGAAATAGTGTGAATCTACAATGAATATGTAGAAAACTTATACAGTAGCAGTAGTTATGCTAAGGCTTGAGAACCTTAGTAGGCCCATGGAAAACAAGTTGAGACATGTCTGGTGTTAATGTTTAAAGGGGTTAGTCAAGCTTGCAGAGCATGTAGAGCTTGTAGATTGTTGCTTAGATGTTAAAGCTGTTTGGTGGTGGGGGATTGGGTGAGAAAGCTGATCTATAGTTCGGGGTTAGACAACCTCATAAGATTTATAGGGTAGGGGGATTGTTTTCTGAACAACGAATGTAACAGTTTATGATTCCTTGGAAATAACATACGATAAGGTTGGCATGGAGCTGTATGAGGTAATCTTTGTAAAAAGGTATAAAAACTGGGAGACTGATGGAGATTCTCGGGATTCTGATTTGGGACATTAGTCCCCAGGTCCCCGGGGCCTCCGAATAAAGCACCGCATAAACTGACTTTGTTGGTTTGTGTTTACTCTTCTATCGGGCAACACCATCTTGCATCTTTCTTCCTCCCACAAGATTAAAACAGGGAAAAAAAAGAAAAAAAAGTGACCTTTACCTCAACATACTACTGGGGGTCAAAAAACCCCCTCTCGTGGGGGTTCCACTGGCAACTGGTCCTCAACGTCCTCAACGATCCAGAGGGTTGTCAGTCACGGCCCTCAGGAATTTCCCCAGAAAATCAGGGTTTCCCCTCGGGGAATTGGAACACCTGACTGCGACTTTAAATCCAGTGGCAGCGGCCAGGTGGAGACGCTTACAAGGAGCCTTAAATTGGCCCCACGGTCAGGGTGCCAGTTGTAGTGTCGTGTTTTGATCCGCCCCAGGAAGTGAGAGTGTTGGTTCAGAGGGAAGTTGGCACAGGTTGGCACCCTGTGGACCAATGAAAGGTCATTTCATCTCTGAACACACACTTTAGACTGTGTAGAGGGTGGATTGTCCTCTTTTCGTCTTCTGCCTCCAGAGAAAGCACACAGGCCTCCCTCCCCCTCCTAGCTGTGGAGGGGGGGGAAGGCCTCCCCTGGCCAAGGCCAAGGCCTGCCATGCGGCCTGTGCCTGGGGGGGGTAAGCCTGGACAGCAGTTTGCCGGCTTGCTGGCACTGCTGTCTGCGGGCCTCGCTGCTGTTGGATCTGGGCCAGCACAGCTGCCTGTAAGCTCTGGACTTGGCTGGGCCCCCGTCGTCCAGACCAGGGGGAAAAGGAGAACTGCCTAGCCAGCCAGGCCGACTGAGGCTGGAGGGGTGGAAGATTCTAACACTTGGGATGTCTTTGGGTCTTTGGTGCTGACCCCCCGCTACCCCCCTCCCCGGAGTGTGAGATCAGCGCTGCCTTATCAGAAGATTCATCAGTTGTGGCTTCCGTAAGTGATGGGAGAAAAGGAATCTGAGACTTGTAATGTCAGCTGAAGATATGAAGAGGTGATGGAGTGGCTTTGGCCGGACTTTCCTTGTAGTGGCCATAGAGACTGCATTAATGCTCCTGTAACGTATGGAAACTGTGTTTAGGGGGATGCAAGGTGGGCACTGTGTAGAGGAAATGCCAGTGCCAGAGTGAGTGAACAGAAGATTGAGAGGGTGTGGTGGTGCCCTCAGAAGAGGCTTCTGTTCTCAGAACCCTTTGCCCCGAGGGAGAAATGGGGGGACTTCTGTCCCAGAGGCATCCTTAAAAAGAGAACCCTACAAGCAGTTTCTAGTCCATGGGTGGTGGTGAGAGCACCGTCCCTTGGAAAGGAGGACTCCTCAAATGTACATTTCCTCTGTATGGGGTGGGTCATTTGTGAAGAGTGCAGGCTACAAGAGACTGTGTTTCTTGTAGGAGTTTCTATAGGGCACAAGGAAGACTCCTCTCCCTTAATATTTTAAGCTGGAAGTTCCAGGTTTCATCTCAGGTGGTTTTGGTGGGAATTTTGGTGGGGGGGAGGAGGAGTGGTTTGGAGGTTCTTTTCACTTTTGATGCTGTTTCTTTTTCTTATATAGTGTGAGTTAATAAAGTTTTCTTCCTATGTTTAAGTTGGAGCCTGCTCTGTTTTATTCCCAGTCTCTCACAGCATTATTTTAAAGAACTATATTCTCATGGGTGCGCTGGCTTCAGTCCAGCGACTCAAACCCATGACAACTAAAAACCTCAGAGAGAGTATATGCTTCCAAATCTACAGGGTTTGGCCCAAGGTGGATTCCAAGCATAAACAGCAAGCTGTACATGCAACACCCAAATGCAGCACCCAAAGACACTTCTTCTGAGCCTCGGAGTCAGCAAAAAAACCAAGCTCAGGTGGCGTGGAAGAGAAGAAGGCAAAGGAGTGTAAATACAGATGTTCCACACAAAAGAAAATGACCCTCCACTACTTCATAAGTTTATAAGACTCTTTGTTAAATTTTACTTGCTCATTGTCTCACACTATTATCTTTTCTTATATTTGTACACCTTTTCTACTCAGTATTAATTGAGGGGATAAGATGGGAAGATATAAGAAGCTGTTAAGGTTACCTGCTGTTTCTAGACTTTGGTCAAGTATCTGTATGTCTAAAACAAGAACAACTATAATGCCTAAACACAATGCTCTATATGTGTAAGTTTCATGTAAAGATACATAACAATGTTCAATTGCTCAAACACACACAAGTCATCTGGGAAAAAAAAAAGAACGAAAGCTTGTGTCGAGGGCTGATTCTCAACAGATCACAGTGAGGGAGCTGCTCTGCTACATATGAAACCCTGACCCAGAATCAGGTCGTCTACGAATGATTTAGCGCCAGGTGCCCCATGATCATGCGGTATGCGACAAGGGAAGGTAGCGCTGCATCCATCCCAAGGATGGGCAGGCAGTCCGCTATCGTGAGCCCACCGAGGTGCTGGCGGCACTGCGGTATCGCTACATCTAGGCGGGATTCTGACTTAGAGGCATTCAGTCATAACTGGATAGTAGGTAGGGACAGTGGGAATCTCGTTCATCCATTCATGCGCATCACTAATTATATAATGAGGTATTTGGCTACCTTAAGAGAGTCATAGTTACCTTTAGGTCTGGGCAGGTGGAGTAAACTGCTTCCATGGTTTTAATGCAGTCATGTAGTAAAGGCTTCTCAGTAGCTTTGCCTTGGAGGTAAGCTGCTGGATTCAAGATGTTAGTTACTTGGATACTCACATCTTCTGATTTTGCTAGGACAGTTTGATATTTGAGAAAGCGAGATGGAGTTAACTGATGATTTCTTTTTTGTGTGAGCATTGCTGACACTGCATGAGAGACAAAAACAGTTGTTTGTTGGCCTATTGTGAACTTGCAGGCTTCTATGTTCAGGATTATGGCTACCACTGCAAGCAGGCAAGCAGGCTATTCTCGACTGACTACATCCAATTGCTTGGAGAAGTAAGCCACTGGTCTTTTGTACGGCCTCAGTTTCTGTGCTAAAAGTCTCAATGGCAGTCCTTGTCTCTCATGTGAAAACAGCAGAAAAGGTTTAGTGATGCCTAGAGAGGCTGACCTGGAACACTTTAACAGTGTTAAAGGAATAAAGTAGGTATTTATTGAAAGGCCTCCAAAGGATATACCTTGGGCAGTAGAAGAGCCTGGCCATGGGTCTGCCCAAGACAGACCCAAGATGGATGACCGGTCACCAGTCTTCACACTTTTATAAATTTTGGTCCATTTATATATTGGGATCAATTGTCCAATTACAGCTTCAGGTTATGAAGTCCCATCCTCCCAGTTTTTTCTCCTCAATCTGCCATTGTTTATGCTTTTTGAGCCTGAAGCTGCAATAGTGTCCTTGGTTCTCAAGCTGGAAAAGGATTGTTTTGTCTAACTACCCTGTGAAGAGAATTTGCCAACACTCTATATGAAGTTCAGAGTCACGCACTAAGGCAGTACAGGATCTAAAAAATGTGAAAGTTAAAACTTAAGGCATCATTTTCCCCCTTTAGAGGCTTTAAAAGGCCTTTACCTTGCCAAATCTCTATTCTAAATATCTACTAATAATAGGTATTTGATAACAGATAAGTATCTAACAATAGTAAATAACAATAATAAACATCTAACAACAGTAAATATCTAGCTACAGATAAATATCTAACAATAGTAAATAAATATCTAACAATAGAGAAATATCTAATAACAGTAAATATCTTGTTTCACTGGAGGACTCCACAACTCGTCAAAGTTGTAAAGTAGGTATGTTTATTCAGCACTGAGGAACATGGGGGATCTCTCCTCTGAAAAGCAATTTTCTTCCTCTATTTATTCTCTAAAGTCTTACATATGCATTAAGTTTCAAAATCCACCTATGCATATTTATTACCTAGCCCCACCTAGCCTCGCTTGGTATTAAAATGAACTTAAAAGTCCTTCTGAGCTTGAGCAGTGCTCTCTGGTGGTTGCACAGTGGTTGTCATGATGAAGTAAGGCAAGTCTTCCTCGGGCTGAACTTTTCACCTTTTCTGCTTGCGCATGCTCCCTGGTCCTTTGGTCACAGTCCAAACCAATGGTCTGGCTTCGGTCAGTTCAGGGTCCAAGGAGCCTCCCTTATCATAGGAGTCCTTGCATTCTTTCATCCTGTTTTGGCGAGCAGTTCTTCCCTTATCATACAGCTTTGCATTCCTCAGCCTGGTTTTGCAAGCACAGCAGCCTGTTTTTACGAGCACATTCAATGTCCATTTCAGCTACCTTTAATCAATCCTTGTTTAATTCTTAAATCCTTTAATCCTTAAATTCCCTTATATCATACCCCGTTTTTCTACAAAAACTAGTAAATTCTTTTACTTAATACATTAACTCTTATTCCAAATTTCTACGATATATATCTCTCAACGCCTTCCCATATACTTTGGACAAAGAGGTTAATGTTGTCACTCGTTTAAACATTCTCCAGTTTCAAACAAGTACTGCAAAAGATAATATTAAAATTACACTAATCAATACCAATAAAACAATAATGGAGTGACACAACGTATTCAAAATCCCAGTTGCAATTGGTGACCATCCAAAGAGTGTATCCCACAAGTAATGACTTGCATCTTGTTTTATTCTCTGCAAACCCCTGCTTATTTCTTTTGTGTCATGATGGACAGTAATTAAACTTTTCTCTCCATTTTCCTGGACTCCTCTCAAAATTTTAATCAGATCTTGGTGTTTTATTAATTGCTTCACTAGTGTAAGATTCATTCCAATAAGTGTAGGTAATAACTTGTGATACATTGTGTCATTTGACTTTATTAGCTGGTGGGATACAACTGGTGCCTGATATAAAAAAGTCATACCCAACAATCTTAACAAAATTACAAAAACAAAAATTAATTCTTAACAGACAAAGCTACATTGTTATCTATTTCTATAAAAGCACAAGCAGTTCTTAAACATATGCAGTCTTTACCAATATATACAAGCACAGTCTTTTGAGTAGTATCTGGATGAATTTCAAAGTGGCAAACGCCTTGCTCAGTGTCAAGACATATGTCTTGAGCATCAATTGTATTACTCTCACAGATACACCCCTGTTGCTCCTGGGTTATACAAGATTCTAAATTTACAGTTTGCCATTTCTCATTTACCCTCTGGGCCCATACTCTATGTTCCAAGGGATAAAGTACTGTCCCCTCATGGTTTAATCTTAGTGCAATGATAGGGTGAATAACATTAACTGTGGCATTATGTATAGTAAACACAAAGGCAGTAGCCATGTTAGCAATAGGATCATAGGTAAAATTTACCAGGGTCCACCAAGATTGAAATTTTGTTTAAAAATCTGTAGCATTGTCCCAAACAGCTTTTCGGATTTCCATTGGAAAAGTGCCTTCACTTCCTTCCCTGATAATAAAGGCAGCTGTTGACTGCAACCATAACTGTGCTTGTATACAACTGAAAGCTAGAGACACATTATTTTGAGCCATAGCAATTGCATCTATTATTAACCTATGGTCTTGGTTCTCTGCCTTTTCCCATCTTGGTAACACTTTTGAAACTTGCCACTGACTGGTTCCCAAAGCCAATAAAGATGACTGTAGGGATTGTTTTAGTTTTGTTAAATCACTTGTTGCGGTGGTCAGCTTATTCATTAATATTTCTGAATCAATTCCATTTAAAACCCCCAGCCCTGTTCCTAATATTCCAGTTAAATCTCTTTGCATTCTATCCCTAAAGCGTGCTTGCTTTTGCAACCATGTTGCCCAGCCCTCAAAGGATGTCTTTAGGAAAGAAAAACAGGCTGACTGAACTTCAGATATGTTAGTTTGCATTAGTAATTCAACACGCTTGAGAGACCACTCTGGTTTAAACAACAGTTGTTTGCCTGTATTTCTTATTACATATGGGCCAATTTCATAAATTTTGGATTCAAGCCTAAGTGGCGCTATTTGAGTTTGGGCTTGAGTGCTCGTGTAGGTTGTAACAGGCCCAGTTATGGAATTTATTTTAAATTAGAATGAGAGCCCAATAGTATCATGGGTTCAAAGACAAATCACTTCAATGGTCTATACTAACATAAAATTATACCAACAGTCTAATTCACTTGAACAATTACAAATCTCACTATGCTTGTCTATAGGAGTCATTGAGACACTTATTTAGCTTGCTTTCTTATGGGCGGTCCCATTAATCATCAGACATCCTATTCTGATTACCTCTCCTATAGTCCCTTGAAGTGACCATAACCTTTTTTTTTTTAATTGCCATTCTTGCCTTTCATATACTTGGTTTTTGTGCATGACCATGGTTGATAGGTTTAAATCTTTTATATCAGAATACTCTCCTATGGATCCAGTGTAAAGCTTGGGACCAAGGCCACTCAGCATTGTTCTGGCTAGAGGTACTTTCCAATTCTTGGATTATAATTATGATTACAAATAATTTTTTTATTGAATTCTTGCAAGCTAAATTACTAAACATTCCCGGCCATCATGCATTCATTTTGCCCTAGTAAGTTTTAGTTTCAATTCATTGTCACACAGTGTCACTTTCCAAGGAGCCTCTGGAGCCTTCTTTACTCGAGTGTGATGGATCCAAGAACTCTGTTCCTTGGTCTTAATCATGGTGAATGTGGTGAGAAGCACATGGAATGGTCCTTCCCACTGTGGTTTCAAAGTCTTTTCTGCAAGACTTAACATAGACATAATCTCCAGGCTGTATGTCATGCACTGGCCCATCCAACCCTCTACTTTGAGTTCCAGCCACATGCTTTTCAATTTTTCTGAGTTGTTTACCTAGGGCCACTATGTAGGTAGTTAATGTTTCTTCCAACTCAGGTAGACATTTCTTTCTGCCCTTCATATGGTCTTCCATAACGCATTTCAAAAGGACTCTAACTTTAGTTGTAGGTTTAGTCCAGATTCGTAGTAACGCCAGTGGGAGAGACTGGAGCCAGGGCAAATTAGCTTCTTGCCCTAGACTCACAATTTGCTGTTTAATTAAATGGTTCATTTTCTTCACTTGGCCACTTGACTGAGGATGGTATGGAGTGTGAAGTTCCAAGTCTATGCTCAAGTGATGGCTAGTTTGCTGCACTATTTTTGAAATAAAATGTGGTCCACTGTCTGAGGATATTCTGGCTGGAACTCCAAAGCACGGTATTATTTCTTGTAACAGTACTCTGGTTACCTCCCGGGCTTTGACAGTCCTGGTAGGGAAAGCCTCTGGCCATCCTGAAAAGGTATCTGTTAGCACCAGCAAATATCGATATCCCCCTTTTCTTGGAAGTTCTGAAAAATCAATTTGCCACTGCCCATGGCCCTTCCCAATTTGACCAAGTTTTAGTTTAAGGATATTCTTCGGTTTAGTCTGGAGGCAAAGGTCATACTGCCAAGTCACTTGAGTGATAGAGGTTCCTGTCAGTAATATTTTCAATTAAATAGTTATGCAAGGCATCAATTCCCCGGTGTGTTTTGTGATGTTCTTCCCTCACTAGTGACCATATGTCTTAGCGTGAGTTTATGATGCTTGTATCCCCAATTGTCTGTTCTGTTTATGTTGGATACTATGTTCTGTACCTTTAAGAGTGGTTCCAAGAGCGAAGAGGAAGAAAGAGAAGTGCCGAGTTTGTTTTCAGAAACTGCACTCACTCCTCCACATTCTGCTCCTGGACTGTGTTGTCTGCAGCACGGAAAGACAGCAGGACAGAAATCTCCTGTGCTTTTAGTTGATTTTTAGCTAGCTAAAGCAGAGAAGTTCCCTGGACTGTTTTTTTCTTCTTTTTCTTGGAACTCTTTAAACCTGTTTTGGACTGAAAACTCAGAAAACACCCAGATCTCACACCTGCGGCCCACTGTGGCCCAGGACAGCATTTTCCAGTGAAAGAGGGACTGATAAGAGACTGGGCGAGCTGAGCTGCACTCCACAGCAAGGACTTTCTCAATTTTGCCATCTCTCTTCAGAACAGTGGGAGGTTTCATTGTTTAACATTATTCATTTTTTGTGCTTGTGAACACTTTACTTGTTTAATAAACAGGTTTTTTCCACTTTTCTCTAAGGAAACTTTTTTCTCAGACCAGTTAGGGGGAGGGGCCGCTTGGGTTTGCTTTCTAGAGGGACCCCATTTGGAGATTTCCTCCCAAATTTGCCCTAAACCAGGACAATGAGTTATAATAGTGTTGGCTGATGAAGGTATGAGTGGCAAAAAAAGAACATGGAATTTTTCCATGGCACAGCAGTCAGTATCCCTTGTGACATGGATTATCCAGATTCACAAGAGGGAAAAGATTAACAGGGAGTAATAGGACTCCAGTATAACATGTACCCCCACCTTCCATGCCTTATGGGATTGCTGCCCACAGCAGGTATGTATGATCTTGGTGGCAAGTATAGCGGTTAATCTGGTCTTGCCTCCTTATCTCCTTACCACAAAATTATCTATGTCCCTTGCTTTTCTTATATTGTGGTTCTTCACTATTCCTTTGTCAGCCAGCACTTATTAATTTCATTTACCGAATGGGGTCTTATTACATCCCTACCATATGGAGTTGTTGCCTGCACTCAAAATATGGTCCCTGTTTTTGAAATACCACAGCTTCCCACTCAGCTTCTAATAGCTCGTGAGCATTGGGGAGCCTCCATTCAACTCCACAGCAGAGCGTTAAAATTGGTACTTGCCCTCGACTTGTGTTTGAATTTTTCCTTCTCTTGACAAATTTTGCAACACGTTTGCCATTTGGGGGAGCTACACTGCCAGAGCCAGCCACAGTTTTCACAGTGACATTGTACCCAACTTGAATGATTCACCCTAGGGTGCTTTAAGCAGGGTATGTGACCAGGAATAAATCTGGGAGATGTCTCAGCAGGGAGACCTGATGATTTTTCTTTTTGTAGGTCATAGGCAAAAGCAAAAACTCTAGGATTGTCTACAGCCCCCGTGTCTCTTAATTTATATAACCCTGATCCCCCCAATTGGGGAGGAAGTAAATTACTGCCCCAAAGGTTGTGTCAGAGTTTGGAGAGGCTCTGGCCTTTGGGAATACAAAAGAACCAATAAAGTCCACGGGGAACTCCCTCCCAGTCTGGACTGATGTGTGGTTGCCTGTTGCAAAATTTCTTAGTGGGCACATCCCACTTTGGAATTGGGCCTGAGCTATTCTGGGTAAGGCCTCAGATTTGGGCCTGAGCAAGGCCTCAGATTTAGGCCTTGTTAGTAGTGAGCAAGCTTGTGGCGCAGTTAGAAATTATATTAAGGTGTGCTTGGATTTAATTGATGTAGTTTTAGTAATTTCACCGTGGTGACCTTAAAGTTAAGATTGTTTACATTCCTTTTTAATCTAGTACCAATTAGAAAACACCTGTTCACATAAACTATCTGAGACTGTATATAAACCACCATTGTGAAGCAATAAACGGAGAACATATGATATGACCAAATTGGTTGGACCTATGTTGCTCTGTCAGCCTCCCATGGAAATGCCCTGGCTTCAAATGGCGCCTGAACCCAGGGACATTGATAGTTGTTAATGCTTAAATGCTGACTTGTTTAAATACAATTTTTAATGCTTAAATGCTGACTTGTTTAAATATGATTTCTAATGCTTAAATGCTGGCTTGTTTAAATACGATTTTTTGTTTAAATACGTTTTTGATTTCGCTTTAATGCGGTGAAACCTTGAAGAACGAGAGTTCAGAAGTCTCTGAGCTTGTCTCCAAACCTGCCAGAGTTCCGGGGCCAAGCGGCCCCCCCTGGACCGGTGGTGAGCAGGATTTGCGGGGACGAATTGACTCGGAGCTGGGAGGCTGAAGGCGTGATTCGCTCCGTTTTGCCCAGGGTGAGACAGCGGCACGCCGTGGAAGGTGAAGGTAAGCGGCCCGCGGGAAGAGAGAAAGAAAAAAAAAAAAGAAAAAATAGATACTGAGACGCTCGCGGCCAGCCGCCTTCTCATTAGTATGCTCTCAAAGAGAGGCAAAAAACTTAAAGAAAGTGAAGTAGAACAGTTGGCCCTGTGGGCCAGGAAGAAAGGGAAGTTAAGCAATTCTTCACTCGTTTTTTGTGAAGCCGAGTGGAGAGAAATTGGTGATTTACTATGGAAGTCCGTGATTGCTGGAGGACGAGAGGGAAAAATAGCTCAAGAACTTGGCGCTGTCTGGCAAAAAATTCTAACTACTTTAGAGACTTTAGTTGCCGAGCGAAAGGCAGCCCAGGCTGCGATCCGAGCTATGGAAATTGGTAGGCCGGCAGAATTAACAAATACGCAAAAATCCTCTAAGGTAGCGAGATTTTTTGGCATCAATTCAGCCCACCCAGTGAAAGGGAACGCAGCGCCCGTTTATTCTAACCTGCAAGATGTTATAAGTTCTGCTGAGAACCGCGTGGTCAATGCGCAGGAAAAGTCTTTGTCTCTGTCTGGAAAAAATGGAGGAGAACAGGACGCGCTGCAGCCGCCAGAGTCTGGGGGCGTGGTGAAAGATGAGACAGAAGGCGGGACCGAGGGCGGAGCGGGGCTGGCTCAGGAGATGACACAGGGGGGCGGTGACAAGGGCGGTGACAGGGGCGGTGACAAAGGCGGTGACGAAACCAAAAACCCGCAACTCCCCCCCTCACCGGAAGACAAGGCGGTGACGCAGGCGCAGGGAGTTCACGTGACCAAAACAAACATGGCGCCGCCCATGCCCACTTCCGTCGCGGAGTCCTCAGCCACTGCCGTGGATCCCGGGGCCACGGCGCGGCTTGCTAAAAAGACACACCGACCCGCGGCAGCCCAGTGCCCCTTGCCCCCTGATTCTGACTCGGATTCCGACTCAGACCAGGACAGTTCTAGCCCCGATTTTCGCAGCCCATCGGGGCGAAAAAAAAAAGAACCGCAGCATGCGCGTGGGCTGCGGCACACAGTTGAGAGGCTCGCGAAACTATCTACCCGACCGAGTTCTAAGGAAGATCGCATGGCATTGTCAGTCACCCAGCCAAATCCGATTGCAAACAGGTGGTCCAAAATAGTAAAAGATGCCATGAAGGATGGCAACTTTAATATAGCAAGTTCCCTTGCTTGCCCAGTGATTATAGAAAATGCCCAAGCTCGATGGGAGCCTCACAAATGGAAAGTGTTAAGCCAAGCAAAGCAAACAGTTAGCACCTATGGAATTAGATCAGAAGCAGCCAAGAACATAATACAATACATCTTCACTGCAGATGTCCTCTGCCCTGCTGACTGCTCAAATATTGCATCTTTGCTTTTAACCCCTTCACAATTTCTCATTTTTGAAAGAGAATGGAAACGTTTAGCGTTTGAAGAAGCAAACAAACACCAAACAGTTGAAGATCCTTTGTATGCACTCCAGCCTGACATGCTAACAGGGCAAGGACCATATGCTAGAACCAATGTGCAGCTGACTTTTCCTATCGAGATCCATCAAATTGCTCAAACATTAGCCCACAAAGCCTTGCTGTTGGTTCCAGACAAGAAGAAGCCTGTTTCATGTAGTTTTAGTAATTTCACCGTGGTGACCTTAAAGTTAAGATTGTTTACATTCCTTTTTAATCTAGTACCAATTAGAAAACACCTGTTCACATAAACTATCTGAGACTGTATATAAACCACCATTGTGAAGCAATAAACGGAGAACATATGATATGACCAAATTGGTTGGACCTATGTTGCTCTGTCAGCCTCCCATGGAAATGCCCTGGCTTCAGTTGCCCATTGTTGACTTGTCACGTTGAGCATGCACTTTTCATTTTAGAGTCAGTCCTCCTGTGGAAATGACGATTTTCCAATTGTTGGGTTCTTCTATGGGTCCTTTTATTCTGCTAGCATCTTTGTTCTGCAGTTGGTACAGCCAATTCAGTGGTGAGCAACACCTGAAAGGGACCTTCCCATTGTGGGGTTAAAGGTTGGTCTTTCCATGATTTAACCATTACCCAGCCCCCAGGACTGACATTATGAATTTTGAAATCTAGGGTAGCAGTCTGAGGGATTATCCCTTTTCCTCGAAGTCCCTCTAGGGTTTGTGCTATACATAGGACATATTTCTTGACACTGTCCTACTCTTCTTCATAACTGGCAATCCTATTCAGCGAAATCAGAAAAGGTATCTCAAACATCATTTCAGAAGGTGAAATCCCTAAATCTGATCTAGGTTGAGTTCTAATTCTTAATAAGGCTAGGTGTTGGGGGTTAGGTTTCTTTTTTTAACCTATAGAATTTTTTCCCAAGAGTTGCTAGGCAACTAACTACTGGGTACTTAGAGATACTCAAGTGAGACAAAAGGATAGGAGTTGTAGCACCTGGCTACATTTCTTTTTGTCTTTGGGGAGTTTCTCTCAGAGGGGGAAGATAATGTGAGTTTTGGGGCAGGCAAAAGATGGGGGCTACAGGCAGCTTGGCTCTCTTGCTCTCGGCATCAGAGAGAGGACGGCCAGGCTGCTCCTTGCTGTGGGAGGAGTTTCACTGTCACCACCGGGTCTGATCCTGAGGAAAGCTACCATCATCTGCTCGAGTGCCCAGGAATCCTGAGCTTTCCTCCTGCTGCCCTGCTGGAGCTGGGCCAGCCCTGCCCCCACCACCGCTGCTTTCTAGGCACTGCTTTGAGGCTTTTCTGCTAAGCTGTGGCCCTGCACTGCCCCGTCCTGCTGGGACATCCCTGCCCATCCGACCACTGACAGAGCTCCTGATATATCTGATCCACCAGCCCGGGATCTTCCACCGTTCCAGCTTGGTGCTTTTCAGAGTCCCAAGAGATCAGACTGCCCCAGGCTTTGTGAAGCAAAGCCCCCTCAAGGTCCCTGGTTCTGTTCACTATTAATGCTGTAGTTGTTGCTGTTTGTTTGCCTTATTATACATATTAGTAAATAACTGGTATTCCTATCCCCATATCTCTGCCTGAAAGCCACTTTAATTTTCTAAATTATAATAATTTGGAGGGAGGGGATTTGAATTATCCACTCCAAGAGAGGCCCTGTCCCTCTTTAGCAGATACCTGTCTTTTCAAACCAAGACACTAGGGGTAGGCATTTTACCCATAACATTTGGGTTTCAATCATTAATTTAGTTAGAGTTCTCTTAAGAGTTAGATTCATCCTTTCAACTCTTCCTGAACTTTGTGGATGCCATGGAATGTGTAATTCCCATTCTATACCTAGAGCTTGGAGCACCTGCCATAGTATTTTTGATGTGAAATGGGTTCCTTGATCTGAATTGATGTTGTTCACTATTCCATACCGAGGAATGATTAGTTCCAGAAGAGTTTTGCATACAACATTGGCAGTAGCTTTAACAGTTGGTACTGCCTCTACCCAATTAGTTAAATGATCTACTATTACTAGCAAAAATTTCCACCGTTGCACTTGGGTGAGTTCAGTAAAATCTATTTGGATACTTTGAATTCTCACCCTCCTTGGTGTGCTTTCCTCATGACTTTACTTTTTGGCATATCATACATTTTTCAGTTACTTGCTTAGGTATTCCAAAAATTCCCATGCAACTCCAGTTTCTCAGGAACTGATCACTCAATTCTTGGGTATCCCAATGCATTATTTCTAATATTTTCCTGGCCAGTGGCTTATTTAGCAACTGTCTCCCATCAGGTAACACCCACTTTCCTTCATTGTCTTTTTTTGCTCCTATTTTGAGGAATTTCTTTTCCTCTATTTCACTGAATACTGGTATATCCTGAATTTCTTCTGTGGGGGTTAGGACTATCATCATTTTCTCTTCTCCTAACTCGTCTGCATTTTTAGCCTGCAAGTCTGCTATGTTTTTCCCTCATATTTCTGAGGTGGTCCCTTTCTGATGACCTCGAACATACACAACAGCAATTTCCTCTGCCAATTGTAAAGCTTCTAATACTTCTGAGATAAGCCCTTCATTAATTAATCCTTTCCCTTTTGCATTTAACAGTCCTCTTTCCTCACAGATTTTCCCAAAAGTATGCACCACACCAAAGGCGTACTTAGAGTCAGTATATATGGCCCCCCTCTCTTGTGTTACTATTTTGGGGGCTCATTTCAAAGCATACAACTCACATGCTTGGGCTGACCAGCTGGGGGGGTAACTTCTTTTCTATGGTTACTAATTTGTCATGTATTATAGCATATCCTGACATTTGCTGCCCCTGAATTACCCTTGAGGACCCATTGATGTATAATCATTTTCCCCCTTGAGGGGGTTGGTCTGTCAGATCTGCCCTCACTTTTATCTGGTAGTTTATGATTTCTAAGCAATCATGCACTAGTTCTTTGGTTGGTTCCCCATACAAAAACTGGGCAGGACTGAGGTGTTTATCTGTAATTAGTTCTAGGTCATCCTTGTCTGTTAGAATTGCTTCATACTTTAGCAAACAAGAATCAGTGAGACAATTATCAGCTTTTTGATTCAAAATATTTCTAACTGCATGTGGGGTGTGCACTTAATTTCCCTCCAAAAGTTAATTTTTTGCTTTCTCCTACTAGTAAGGCAGAGGCAGCTACCTCCTGGATACAAGTTGGCCAACCCCTACTAACAGGATCTAACAACTTTAAAAAGTAAGCCACTGGTTTCTTGGACCCTCCCCATTCTTGGGCTAGGACTCCATGGGCGACCCCATTTTCCACATCTACAAATAAGTAAAAAGGTTTATCTAAAGCAGGAAGACAGAGCAGGTGCACTGATCAATTTTTGTTTCAAACTTTCAAATTTCTGCTCATCTTCTTTTCCTCAAACAATTTCATCTTTTACTAATTTTTCATAAAGAAATTTAACAGCTTGGGTATAACCTTCTGTCCATATCCTACAATATCCTAACAAGCCCAAAATCTTTCTGATTTCTTTTTTAGTTCTTGGCTGGGGGAGTGAGGTTATTCTTGTAATCCTTTCAGGATTCAATTGCCAGCTCCCTTGGCTTTTTATATGCCCTAAGAATTTTACTTCACTCTCCACAAATTGAAGTTTTTCTTTTGATACTCTAAGCCCTTGGTTTCCCAAGAAATTTAGTAACGAGATTGTGAATTCTCAGACTTTTTCCTCATCCTCCCCTGAGTGAAGTAAATCATCAACATATTGGATAAGTTTTACTTCTGGTACCATAAGGAAACATTGCAGTACCTCTTCCAAGGCTTGTCCAAATAAGTTAGGGGATTTGGTAAATCCTTGGGGTTATTTGGTCCATCTGAATAAGCAAATATATCTCTGCTTTCTTTTGCTAGGGGACAAGCCCAAAAGGCATCTTTGAGATCCATTACACTAAACTACCGATGCAATCGGGAGATTTTACTCAATTGTGTATAGGGATTGGGTACCACTGGATATCGATCTATAGTTCTTTTATTTACTTCTCTCAAGTCCTGAACGAGCCTGTATGTCCCATTTGATTTTTTTACTGGTAATATGGAGGTATTGTGGGGAGACATGCATGGTTCTAAAGTTCCATCTTTAATTAATTCTTGAATTACTGTCTGTAAACCTTTTCTCCCTTCTAAAGAGAGTGGATATTGCCGTACTCGAACTGGGCAATCTTTGTTAGTGATTTTAATTACTATAGGGGTTATGTTTAACTTACCCTTATTTCCAGGCTTGGCCCAAACTACTTTCTCAATTTGTTTTTCATCTTCCTCTTTTAATCGGAGGAGTTTGACTACCATTTTCTCTCCCTCTGGAAGCACCCTAATACCTAACTGCACTTGCAAATCCCTCCCCAGCAAATTACATCCTGCCCCTGGTACTAATAAAGCATCCTCCGTTCCTATTTTGTTTCTTCCCTCAAATATTACATTTTATAACTGGTGCTTTAAATCCTTCTCCTTTTGCCCCTACTACTTGAATTGTATTTTGGCTTTTTTCACATCCTTTTGGAATTCGACAAACACCTGTCCTCTCAGCCCCTGTATCTACTAACAATTCAAATTCTTCCTCCCGGGGGCCTACTTTTAAAGTTATCAGGGGTTCCTGTTGATACTTTGATCCCAGGAGATAGAGCCCCTGATATTACTATTCATCTGTTTCTCAAGCCTCCTTAAAAACCTTCAAGTTCCTTTCCCTTTGTGGGCAGTTTCACCTCAAATGCCCAATTTTCTTGCAATAGTGACAGATTGGGCCTCAGTTGTTAGCCTCCTGCTTCTATTTGCCTTAACCATATTTCTTCACACTCCCCTTGGACCAGTTGGTGACTTAAGTTTTAGCTTTCATGGTTTTCAGATTCTCTGATGCCTAGGGGTGGAGTTCTGAGCCTCATATTGAGTGCCAGTAAGCTCTCTTCACAGAGTAGGTAGACAAAACAAATCCTTTTCCTGTTGAAGACCAAGGACAACAAGTACAAGTTTCAGGCCCAAAAGCATAAACAATTGTGGACCGAAGAGAGAAACAAGAAGGATGAGACCTCATAACCTGAATCTGTAATTGGACAATTAACCCCCAATATGCAAATGGACCAAAACTTATAAAAGTGTAAGACCTTGTGACCAGTTGTCCATATTTTTGTGACCATTCTTAGTCTACCTTGGGTGTAGCCCTGGTCAGGCTCTTGTCCTGCCCAAGGAGTACAAAAAGGCCTTTCAATAAAGATCTACTTTATTCCCTAGCTCTGTCCAGTCTCTGTTTCAGGTCAGCCTTCCCAGGGCATCACAGTCCTTTCCCAAACCAACATCATATTGCCCTCTCTGGGCCTGGGTTGCAAGACCCTTTCTCTGTGCTTCTAATTGACACCTCTTGGCTTCCATGTTCCCCATATTTCCCCCTCTGGGCATATTCCATATTGCTCACTCTGGGTACCCACGTCCTTTTAACTACCTCTGGGAGAATGTGCAAACTATCTCAACATTCTCCTAAAGGACCCTTCAGAGGTATTTTGGGATCATCATCCCTATAGTTGTGACCCTTTTTTTTTACTTTCCTTTGCTGCCCACCCTGGGTGTCCTGCCATGTTTTACTCCCTGAAGTTGTACTCACTGGTGAGATTTGCTGAGATCCTTCTCAACTCTCCCTTACTGCTGCCTTTGGACATCCATATCCATTGCACCAATCCTGTGGACTCTTCATGGACCCCCTCTGGTCTGCCTCTCATCTGTCTCCTGGACAGTCTCGGGTACCCCATCAATTGCCTGGTGCTGACCAGTGCCAAAGGGAGCTGGTCACAAAAACTGGGTGAGGCTCGCATCCATCTCCTCTTGCCATGTGCTGTCCCTGAACAGTAGAAGGATACAGGACCGAGCCCCCACTTGTCAGGAAAACCCACTAATGCCAGAGGTTTATGTCCAAAAAGGAGACAGAGGAGTCCTTCAAATTTATTCAAATAAAGCGAGAGAGTCCACTGTGGAACACGCCCACAGGGTTTTCCCATACAGGAGTTAAGGGGGTTGCTGTCTGAGGCCAGATGCGACTGACTGCATGGGCTAGGGGCCTGTGGGGGAGGTGAGGGACTGAGACAAGGCTGTGGGGCAGCCAGGGCTCTGCACCGGGCACTGCCCAAGGCCACAACCCCGGTGGTCAGGACCAGCAGTGGCCCCCAGCTCCATGAGTTTGCATGATGCCCTGTGGCCTGCCCATCCCTGTAGCATCGTCAGCTGAGCTGCACCGGCACCTAGTGCTTTACAGAGCTTGTGGAGTTGGGAGAGCAGCCTGGGGGCCCAGACAGGTGTGCCTCGGGGATGTCTGGACATAGCGACTGGGTGGGGACCAGCTTTGATGTGCAGTGTAAGGTACAGTGATAGGCTTGGGTATACATATCCTAGCCTGATGCACGGAGGGATTTTGTTTGGGTCACTGGAGAAACCAGTGATTTTGAGCTGTGAGAGAGTAAGTACCCACAGGCAGTAGCAAGGAAGGTGAGGGGGGAGGGGCTAGAAGAGGGGCAGAATAAGCCCCTAGATGAACTGATTTAGAAAGATATTGTCAGGAAAATCCACAATAGCCAGAGGTTTATGTCCAAAAAGGAGACAGAGGGGTCCTTCAACTTTTTTCACGTAAAGTGAGAGAGTCCACTGGGGCACACACCTGCAGGGTTATTCTAAACTCCCAGCCACATGTTGCCTTCTTCCTTTCCCCATTGGCTGAGGTACTAGGAAGGTACAGCCTCTCCAAACTGCCTACCCCATATCCCCCCTTGAACCTGTCATTTTACCCCAAAGTTCAGAAGTTCAGGCTTGTGCAGACCCTTGTCTGTTTCAGGAGTCAAGCTGTCTGGGCTCTGCAACACACCTGCAGCCCAAAGTCAGTAGAGACATTAAGACCCATTTCAAAGACATTAACACCCATACCTTCACCCATCAAATTATTTGTAAAGATATTTGAAATGATTCCTGTGCCTGCTGGAAACTGGCTTCCAGCTATTCCTGGCTGCCCTGGCTGGGAATCGTTTCAGATCCAGTTAGGCAGTAGCTAGGCGGACCGGCCACCACCCCCCGGTGGGTCAGAACTACACGAGAGCTGTCGGTGAGGCTACGACGAAGGTAAGAAGAAGGAGACTTCGTAGCAAGATGGTTTATTGTCACCTGCTCTGCACGCAGGCGAGCCACAAGTCCCTCTGCGAGGGGCGGGGTTATGGCTTATAAGGGACCAGGAGAAGGGGGCGGACACAAGAGGGAAAACCAATCAGGGGAGTGGGGATGGCACACAGACAACGAATAGGAAACGAGGGGTGGGGGATTTCCCAGCCTGCTCCAATCCAGGACCGAGTCTCTCCGAAGTCTCTGGAAAGAAGGGAGAGGCTTCCTGGAGAGTGACAGGCACTAGGAGGACAAAGGTAGGGGATTTCCAAGGCGGGAGATATACCAAATGGGGAGAAATACAGGGGGGAACTTGGGAAAAACCATTAAAAAACAAATTAATATTAACAATAAATAAAAAGATAGAAAACGTGCCGCTACAGATATTAGCACACATCTTTCCTCTCTTAAGACATATGGCATGAAATTCAACAATACATTAGTTTGAGAGCTGGTAGAAGGCTTTTCTGTATTTTATTCATGTCTTATTTGCAGTTCATGCTAACCCTTCCTGGTTTAAGACTGGCAATTCAATCATTTCTCATGTAGCATTTATTCACTAATTAGTAAATCAAAAAAATTTAGCCAAAATTTAATAATTTTGAAGCCTTCTGAGGCAGAACGAGGAAGGTTATGTTATAACTAACAATACAGTTATTGGCTTTTGCATTTAGGTATTGGCTTTTACAGGTTAATATTGATTACAATGATTTTAATATAGTACTATTTGTAACCCCTTTTAACTGCTTTAATATAGTATAATCTGTCAGCTTTTGTATGCACTGTGTAGCTTATATAAATAATAGTGTGATAAACATATATTGTAGTTTAGGCTTTTGCAAAATAATGCTTTTATTTTTAACTAACTGACAATAGTGAAAATAACTTAGTTAAGTTTATGAAAATAGCTAAAACTGTATGATTAGATAACATTGAAGGAACCACACAGATAACATTGAAAGAAAGGATGTGAAAAGGACTTCTACCAATAACCCTGCAGCTATCAACAATCCCCCATTTGTCGTTGCGAGGAAATGACATACACGACTCCCCAAAATCAAATCTACACTATTGTACAACAGGCCAGCAGTCTAACAAAGCTAAAGAATTCCCAGAACATGTAAAAAAACTCACCGGAATGTTTGAATATGTATAATCCTCATCAATATGCATCTAACCAATGTAATGTAAAATTATATAAGAAAATTGTTTTAAGCTAACAAGGTGCTTCTGGCAGTTTGCCAGGCATCCCAGCACTGCATACTGTCCCTTTGATCCTTTATTGAACTTTAAAAATTTTTAAATAGTGAGCCTTGTTTCTCACAGTTAGAACATGCTTGTATGATTTCAAATACGTAAAATTTCTTATACCAACTCTCAGGATAAAATTGGTTGAGACAAATTATACATCCATAAGACCTTTAGCCACACCATTTTTTGTAAAAAGACAAAACCAGTTAGACAAAAATCAAACTCAAGATTATGTAGAATGCCTTAACTAATATTTGATATCCCACCAAGCCACTTGCAATTAAAACACAAACAAATCACTGACAATGCAAGTGAGATAAACAAGATAATTTTGTTGCAAATGAAGTCATTGTTAGCCCAGTGCTCCTGGTTAAATGTTCACCCCCACCCTGTTAATCATCTCTTTTGTTCCCTTTCTGCTGCACCTTTGAGCCGAGCCCTCTGGCTACCCCAACACCCAACATAGCAACCAAAAAGCCAGGGGGAGGAGAAATACTGCAGACATGCAAATAGAAGAGATGCAGTGCCAGCTGGGAGAAGAAATTATTGCTCTGGAGCAGAAAAACATTATTAGACTGAACCACCAAGACACATGGATGGACCATGCAAGGAGTGAGACTGCCTCCTCCCAAAGCTGAGCGGTTTTCACCCCTCACCCTGACTCTCAGAGACGTTGCCCAGAGAGGGACCCCCTGGAATTTCAGAGCCAACCAAGCCTATGGGACTGGCCGTGAGGATCGAGAACCTGACCCTGCCTGCATTCCAATGAATGAGGCTGCTGCACACCTCCCCCTCCGAGTTGCGTCTGGGCGCAGCGGCAGCGTGCACTCGACCCCGCAGCGGCAGCGTGCACTCGACCCGTCGGGCCCCCACCCTGAGTTGATCACAATAAAGGCTTTTAAAAGGAGAACAATCTCCTGCCCTGTTTATTACTCAAGCAATTATGGTGGCACTTAAAATTTCATTGGTGTTCACGCAGCTCTATCTCATGTGTTGGTCGGTTCCTATAAAAGGAAAGTGAAAATTTGGTCCACTAGACAGATTATTAAAACGTAATATAAATGTCTTTTGGCTTTCACAAAGTGACAGAGTCCATGTGAAGAAATGGTTATCATATTTATGTGTGAGTTTGCTGCTTGCAGTTTCTCTGCTCTCAAACTGTTTTCCTTATCTTCAATGCAGGAATGTTTGGCATTCCTAGAAAAGAAATAAACTTCCCTGGCAAAATATGCCTGAGTGAAAAAAGTTGTTAACTGCATTAACTTATTCAGGTGGAGTTATAGCTTTTATTCTATTGAATCCTAAGTGGCATGTAACAAAAGGTTAACCACAAGTAACATTGTAACAAGATGTGCAGGTAATACAAGCAAGATAGCAAAGAAAGCAAGATTGCAGGGCAAGTGAGATAACAAAAGCCATCAAGAGCAAGATAGCAAGTTTTAAGGGAACTTGCAAACTGCAAAATTAGCTAAAAACATATTAGACTGAAAAACAAGCACCAGGCATGCCCTGAAGATAGAGGCTAAAAGTTCAAATGTGAGGAAACTACAGAAACCTTAATCAAAAGACCACCAGAAGACTAACAACCACCACAGAAGGAAATGACGCATACATGAAAGCAACAAACTGTTGTAAAACCATGACACAACTTTATGCAAATATGACTATGCTAATAATATGTAGTATTTGTGACATTGTGTGGAAAGACTTTTAAAATGTAGATGAAGACTAAAGAAGATTGAGTGAGTTTTTGGCAGAAAGATCCCCCTCACTCCCAGTGCTGAATAAACAAATATCTGCTCTGTAGACACCTGACTATAGAGTTTTATTTTCTTGATCAGTGTATTGGTTTGGCAGGGCCTGGTTTTAGGTAGTAGAGGGGCCAAAAAGATGGATCCTGTGAGGAGCTGCTGGAAGCTTCCCACCATGTCCAGCAGAGCCAATCCCTGATGGCTCTGAAAATGGACATGTTGGTGGCCAAAAGTGGGCCAATGAGAGAGACTGATAATGCCTCTGTGATGACATATTTAAGAACAAAATCAAAACAAAGTAAGGGGTTTTGCTTCTACTCAGAGAAGAGGAGGAGATGAGAATATGTGAGGGAAAACCCATGGTGACACCAAGGTCAGTGAAGAAAGAGGGGAAAGAGGTGCTCCAGGTGCTGGAGCCAAGATTCCTCTGCAGGCCATGGTGAAGACCATGGTGAAGCAGGTTGTCCTGCTGCAGCCCATGGGTCCACGGGGTATGCAGAGATCCACCTGCAGTCCCTGGGGGAGGTACCCATGCTAGAGCGGATGGATGCCTGGAGGAGGCTGTGATGCAGTAGAAGACCCAGTGTGACATAAACATGGTAATTTTGTTGCAAATGAAGTCTTGTCAGTTCAATGCTCCTTGTTAAATGCTCACCTCCTTTGTTATTCACCGGGACATTTACCTTCTTTTGTTCAACTTCTGCTGCACCTTCCAGCCGAGCCCCCTGGCTACCCCAACTCCCAACATAGCAACCAAAAGGGGGGGGGGGGGAGAGGGGGCGGAGATCCAGCAGACATGCAAATAGAAGAGATGCAGTGCCAGCTGGGAGAAGAAATTAAGCAAAAGATTGCTCTGGAGCAGAAAAACGTTATTAGACTGAACCACCAAGACACATGGATGGACCATGCAAGGAGTGAGACTGCCTCCTCCCAAGGTTGAGCGGTTTTCACCCCTCACCCTGACTCTCAGAGACATTGCCCAGAGAGGGACCCCCTGGAATTTCAGAGCCAACCAAGCCTTCGGGACCAGCCGTGAGGACCGTGAACCCGACCCTGCCTGCACTCCAGTGAATGAGGCTGCTGCACACCTCCCTCTCCGAGTTGCTTCTGGGAGCAGCCTGCAGCCGAGTGGACGAAGCTCCTGCACACCTCATCCTCCGAGATGCTTCTGGGAGCAGCGGCAGCGTGCACTCGACCCGTCGGGCCCCCACCATGAGCTGATCACAATAAAGGCTTTTAAATGGAGAAAAATCTCCTGCCCTGTTTATAACAAGTGGAGATAGAGGGCCCTTGCTTCCAGGCTGGAGCAGCCTGTCCTTGGAGGACTGCATCCTGTGGAGAGACCAACGCCGCAGCTTTTTTGGGAGGACTCTCTGCCCGTGGGAGGGACTCAAGTTTGCAGCAGGTGTGGTAGGACTGCTGCTTGTGAGAGTGGAACTCATGCCGGGGAAGTTCACGGAGAAGAACTGTCTCCTGTGGGAGGGTCCCCACAACCTCACAGGGGAAGGACTCATCTCCCAGAGCAGCAGAAGAAAATCTCGGTGATGAACTGACCACAACCCCCATGCCCTGTCTCCCTGTGCTGTTGGTGGGAAGGAGGGAGGGGCTGAGGGGGGAGAAGATGTTGTAAGGGCTTATTTTACTTCTAATTATCCTCCTCTGATTCTGTTACTAATAAATATCACTTTGCAACTAAAGTTGAGCCTGTTTTGCCCTTGAAATATTTCTCCCGATCCTTATCTCACTCATGAAGCCTTTGTTAAATTTCTTTTTTTCCTTTTCTCTCCTTTGCCTAGCTGTGGCAGAGGAGAGTGAGTGAGTGACTCTCATGGGTGCCTGGCATTGGGCCAGTGTCAAACTACAACACCCAGTTTTGGGCTTCACTACGAAATGCTTGTTGCTACACTTTTGTTGTTTCCCACAGGTTTTCAGTGGGATTTCCTCCAATAGATTGTTCAGCAGAGGGAGTTAGACTGCTTTTAAAAAGTTTTGCAAGAGTTGTGTTATACATGACAGTTCTCCAATATTCCGTTTTAGAGGTTTATTGGAAAATGACAAAATGAGATCGAAAAGAGACAAGTCCCACAATCAAACAGCAGCTCTGACCCCGGGTTTCGAGCTGCCGGGTGAACTAAGACCCCAGCCTCTATCGCACTGGGTCCCCCATAGTTCACACCAACCATCTCTCGAAGGTTAGTTTTTATAAGGTTTTTAGGCCCCGAGGCTAGTTTTCTGTCCAGTCTGAATATGCAGATAGCATTTCCGTCCACCTGGAGTGAGAGTAGAATAGAATTCCGGGAAATCTGGTCACATCTCTGGATCTGTCTATGAATTATTCTTGAAGTCTTCACTAAACATGTCTATGAATTATTCTTGAAGCTCCTGCCAGACGAACATATCTTGGTTTGGGTTTGGTCTCAGCGAGTGTCAGGATTCCAGGAGTGATCGGATTTTCTGAGAGCTGAATCAGTTCTGATGGGCCTTAGTGATCGTTATCTGGCACCTCTTTAGCATGGTCCACCCCTCATTGATATGGAGAATACAGGTCTATTGTTCTATGGGCAGGCTAGTTTCCTACCCCCTCTTTGTTGGTTTGGGTGCAAGGGGGTACCTGTTAGCACACTTTATTTAAATTAAACCATATAATTATAACAGTAAAAAACTCGAATTAAACTATATATTTATAACAGTTGCAATCTGTGAATTAGACATTTGAGTTGCTTTTCTTTGTCAGGATTTTATTAGGTTTCTGCTTTTTGTCCTGGAGCAGTTTGCCTTATCAGTTTGCTCCTTTTGTTTCAGTGATTTTCCTTTTCGACATGATCAATTTTGATGGCAAGCAGTGCTGAGATAAACAAGGTAATTTTGTTGCAAATGAAGTAATTGTTAGCCCAGTGCTCCTTGTTAAATGTTCACCCCCACCCTGTTAATTGCCTCTTTTGTTCCCTTTCTGCTGCACCTTTGAGCCGAGCCCCCTGGCTACCCCAACACCCAACATAGCAACCAAAGAAGCCAGGAGGAGGAGAAATCCAGCAGACATGCAAATAGAAGTGAGGCAGTGCCAGCTGGGAGAAGAAATTATTGCTCCGGAGCAGAAAAACGTTATTAGACTGAACCACCAAGACACATGGATGGACCATGCAAGGAGTGAGACTGCCTCCTCCCAAAGCTGAGCGGTTTTCACCCCTCACCCTGACTCTCAGAGACGTTGCCCAGAGAGGGACCCCCTGGAATTTCAGAGCCAACCAAGCCTTCGGGACCAGCCGTGAGGACCGTGAACCCGACCCTGCCTGCACTCCAGTGCATGAGGCTGCTGCACACCTCCCCCCCGCTCCGAGTTGCTTGAGAGCAGCCTGCAGCCCAGTGGACGAAGCTCCTGCACACCTCATCCTCCGAGATGCTTCTGGGAGCAGCGGCAGCGTGCACTCGACCCGTTGGGCCCCCACCATGAGCTGATCACAATAAAGGCTTTTAAAAGGAGAAAAATCTCCTGCCCTGTTTATAACAGCTGGAGGCTCGTCCGGGATCACCACACCTGAAGAGAGGACCCTCGAAGAGGACGGCCGCCTGCTTCGAGGGACCCTCAGGAATCGCTGGTGACCTGGACCTGGATCAGCAAAAGACGAGCGACAGATTGGTGAGATAATTTGGTGATGGGAGGTGAGATGTGAGTGAGACAGGGGCTGGCAGCTCGGCAGCTCGGATCCCCGGGGTAAGAGTGAGGTGTAAGTGGGACAGGGGTGTCAGCTCGGATTCCCAGAGCAAGAGTGAGGTGTGAGTGGGACGGGGGCCAGCAGCTCAGATCCCCGGGGCAAGAGTAAGGTGTGAGTGAGACGGGGGGCCGGCAGCTCGGATCCCCGGGGCAAGTGTCGACCCCCCTATTGCACCACGGTTCTAGACTCCCGTAAGGGGGCTGGCTGGGAACAGAGGGAAGTGTAAGAAAACTGTGAGTGAGGGGTCTCCCAGGATATAAGGCAGACCCCCCTCCCCTGCTAGAAGGCGGCAGAGAAATAAAGCACAGGCATTGGTCGGGGGTGTCCCCTACAGAGGAATAAAGCACAGTCATTGGTCAGGGGTGTCCCCAAGTGTGGACACGCTTTCCGGATGCCAGCGCAGGCATTGGTCGGGGGTGTCCCCAAGTGTGGACACACTTTCCGGATGCCAGCGCAGGCATTGGTCGGGGGTGTCCCCAAGTGTGGATACGCTTTTCGGATGCCAGCGCAGGCACTGGTCGGGGGTGTCCCCAAGTGTGGATACGCTTTCCGGGTGCCAGCGCAGGCATTGGTCGGGGGTGTCCCCAAGTGTGGATATGCTTTCCGGGTGCCAGTGCAGGCATTGGTCGGGGGTGTCCCTAGTGTAGATACGCTTTCCAGGTGCCACTATCTTTAACTCCAAGAAATTTCAGAATTTGAGTTGCCCGTCTTTAAATTTGTGTTCGTGTAGGGAATGTTAAGAAGGATAATAGATATATTGAAATCAATACGTTACCGGAAGCCAGGGTAGTTTCAGTTGCCTTAAGATTTGTATTGCCAATAGTTAAGTCTCAATCTGGATAGGGGCACCTTTGTAGTTTAATTTACAGCTTAAGCTACAAGAAATTACATAAGCAAAAGCGCAAGTACATGTCAAAACGAGGGGAAGAGAAGTTGGGAATATTCCTCCCAATAGTCCCCTAGGAATGTTACTAGCCAAATGGGACATTTAGAAAGTGACTAGAGTATTAGACAAAGAGAAGATAATACACTTTTGTATAGAGGTCTGGCCAGAATTAGATTTGCAGAGAAAATGGCCTTGGGTAAGAACACAGGACAGATAGATGTGTAGACAGTTGAATGAATATTTGAAAGCAAGGGAAGATCCTGATTTAGAAGAATTAGAGTATGCTGCTTGCTGGCTAAAGAACGCTAGAAGAGAAGAGGGAATTAAGGTCTGTAATCTACAAGAGAAAAACCACAAAGTTAAAGGAGAAAATGATAATTATGAGAAGTGGGATCCCCTTGAGAATTTACCCCCATCTACTGCCCACATACAACTTGCCCCTCCCCCTCTCTATCCAGCACCTTCTCCAGTAAACCCTTTACCTCCCCCAATTGCCCCAGCAACCTGCTCTCCCCTAGTTAATCAAACTTCTGCAGCACCTACTGTAACTTCAGCTATCATTCTGCTACCACCTCAACCTAACACACCTCTCCCAAGCTACCCAAGTCCTCTACCTTCTATGCCTGCAACTGCTCCTTTTAACCATCACTGGTCTCCTCAGTCCTGTCTTCCCTGACTTCTGCAACTAAATTAGTCCCTCTATCTCCTCTCAACTGCGAGCTGAGTTCATTCCCGTCTAACTCAAGCCCCTCCCCAAGAAACCATCAGACCCCTGCAATCACCACTCCTGATTTATCTGATATCCTGTACCACAACACCAAGTCAAAGATAACAAGAGCAGAGAAGTTATATCCTCTTCAGGAAGTCCCAATGGAAGGGATAGCCGGAGGGGTGAGATTGGTAAATACTCCACTAACATCAACAGAAGTGAAGGGGTTCAAAAACGATCTAGGAAATCTAGTAAAGGACCCTGTAGGCATATCAAACCAGGTAGACCAATTTTTAAAGCCAAATATTTATACTTAGAGTGAATTGAATTTGATTCTAAATATACTGTTTTCTGCAGAAGTAGTAAGAATAATAAGAGTATAATTCATGAGAATCTAGAAAGACCAGCTCTAGAAGCCCTGCAGCAGCTGGCCAGAGTGGCTGTAGTCCGCGTAGAGGGACATCAGAAGAGCAATACTCTAGAAGTAAGAGGACATCAGCTAGCCGACAGAGCAGCGCCTAGACCAAGCGTTACAGTGAAAATCCACAAGCTGGGAGAGGCATCTGGAGAGGGGAGAGCCCATCTTTAGTGCCAGGGAGATGAGAGCAATTGGGGAGTTGGGATTACACCCAGAGGAGGCGGGGAAGTGGTTGACCCCTGATGGGCGTCAGTTTCTAAATGAACCATTAGCCAGGAAAATACTCGCCGAGCTACACGGGTCAGCACACTGGGGTGTGCAAGGACTATGTGATCATTTCTTAAGAGAGAACTTATGCTTAAGAGTGTATAGTTTAGCTAAAACTATCACTAAGAGGTGTTTAATTTGTCAAAAAGTCAATCAAAAAGTGATGAGGAAAGCTGAACTGAGAAAGAGAGAATTAGCCCAAAGACCATTCCAAAGTATACAAATAGACTTTACAGAAATGCCCTCACTGCAGAGCTACGAACACCTTTTAGTCATAGCTGACCACTTGACCCACTGAGTAGAAGCTTTTCCTACTAAAAACAAAACAAAACAAAACAAAAATCTAATAACCTCATAGAATTAATAAATTAGAAATACTAAAAGAAAGAATTAATTTGTAGACTTAGTAGAAAGAATTAAACATAACCAATTGTTAAGTATGGGAGAACACTCAAACAACAGACCTCTGGCCATGGGAAGGAAGCAGCTTAAGACCATTAGAGCTAATCAAGTAGAGACAAAGTAAGCCAGAACTTCCATCCATAAGGATGAGAAAGCAAGAGCAATAGAACTTAAAGACTAAGGTAATAAGTAAAGAACTTATCTTGTAGAGAAGAAAAAGATTTAACACGCCAGTAAAGAAACGCCTGCGAGCGTTACCTAGCGATTAAAGACACAGTAACCAGATAGATTCCTAGAGAAGAAATTTATATCAAGTTCCAAAAGTTAAGATCTATGCTCAAGATCCCAAGGTAGCAAATTGATGCGGGTCTAAACCCGATCAAAGAATTAGAGGGGAGATTGAGATAAACAAGGTAATTTTGTTGCAAATGAAGTCATTGTTAGCCCAGTGCTCCTGGTTAAATGTTCACCCCCACCCTGTTAATCGCCTCTTTTGTTCCCTTTCTGCTGCACCTTTGAGCCGAACCCCCTGGCTACCCCAACACCCAACCTAGCAACCAAAGAAGCCAGGAGGCGGAGAAATCCAGCAGACATGCAAATAGAAGAGATGCAGTGCCAGCTGGGAGAAGAAATTATTACTCCAGACCAGAAAAACTTTATTAGACTGAACCACCAAGACACATGGATAGACCATGCAAGGAGTGAGACTGCCTCCTCTCAAAGCTGAGCGGTTTTCACCCCTCACCCTGACTCTCAGAGACAGTGCCCAGAGAGGGACCCCCTGGAATTTCAGAGCCAACCAAGCCTTCAGGGCAGGCGGTGAGGACCGTGAACCCGACCCTGCCTGCATTCCAGTGAATGAGGCTGCTGCACACCTCCCCCCCCGCTCCGAGTTGCTTCTGGGAGCAGCCTGCAGCCGAGTGGACGAAGCTCCTGCACACCTCATCCTCTGAGTTGCTTCTGGGAGCAGCGGCAGCGTGCACTCGACCCGTCGGGCCCCCACCATGAGCTGATCACAATAAAGGCTTTTAAATGGAGAAAAATCTCCTGCCCTGTTTATAACAGTGCCACTGCCTAAAGCCTTTTCTAATAACCAATCACCTTTTTAGTAATCAATCATCTCTTAGTAACCAGTTGCTCCCTATCCCAGCATTTGCATCAAGTCCACCCCAAGGGTAGGGAAGTGACTAATAAATTAACCAAGGAAGGATAACAAAATATTTTCCCCTAAAGTTTTCCTATAGTGCCCACAGAGGAAGCTGCATGATAAATACCTAGGCCTGCATAAGGACACCACCATTCCCACAAGGCAGGAGCTGCAAAATTGGCCTCAGGATTAGAACCTGCCAATTCTAGTTCTCTACAACAAACCCCAGACTGATGGGGGGGGTTCCTCACGTGATAGGAGTTGCAGAATTTGCTTCAGGACTGAAACCTGCCAATTCCGGCTTTTCACAACAAAATGCACAAAAACACAGGGGCATGGATCCCCTCCTAACAGGAGCCTTTCAGCTCAGCACAAAACCCCACATAGACAAAGGAATTAAATCCCCCAATCCATTTACCACAATTTCCTCAATTCCTTCAGAGAAAGATAGGTTCAAACTTCTAAGCCTATGGAAGAAACCACAATTTCTACAACCCCTTGAATAATCAAAATGTCTTTTTGACAATGTTCCCCTTTTAGGGATAAAATTCAAAATGGATTGAGAGGCCCCTGTGTCTATCAGGAAACGTACCTCCTCTCAATCAGGACTGTTATTAATATATGTTTAATTTGAGTTTATTCCCTATTAAAATCATTACTTTGTGTAAGTTAAAACTGTATCCAAGAAACAGGATTCCAAACTAAGCCAGCTAATGGCTGGCATACCACGTCTAAGGAACACATTTTCACCTCAATGGAGGGCGGATGAGCTACTGGAGGACACCGATAACTAAGGGCCACCTGGACAGATAACGATCAGGAAGGCTCATCAGGACCAAGCCAACCCACCCGACAGACAGAAGATCCAATCAACACACCTTCCCCGAGTTCGGAGGCGCCAGGAACCAAGATTTGTAGCCCAACAAACAGGAATAATTTATGGACATAAAAATCGGATTTACCAGAAAAACTAATTTACATACATACTGTGGACTGTAAACCCATAACATAACCTGAGGACATTTTTTCCCTGTAAATGAACTTTAGACAGATGGGCAATTTGTGAACCAGGGAAAGGGGCTGCAGGCCAGAGAGTCTGTATTTCACCCTTCTTTTCTTCGGCTCACCCAAACTTCCCGGGTAAGGACTGTATAGGTGATTGTGGTTTATTCTTGATTTATCACTTTGTTGTTTTTTCCAATAAATTTTCTTAAAGGAAAATATTGGGGAAACTGTCGTTTATAACAGGACCTACCTTAAAAGTTAACAAGGGCTCCAGTGTGGTGGGTTCCTGGCACAATGGGAGCCTCTGACACCCCTAACAATCCATCTCCATTATCCTCTGGACTTCCACCTCTTGAAGATCCAGCTGTTTTTGTGGACATTCCTGCTTCCAGTGTCTCTCTGCCCTGCAGATAGCACACTGATTCATTCCCAACTGCTGTTTGGGTTGGCTCTCCCCTGCTGAGGAGGGAATGTTTCTGCCACATCCTTGTGGCCGACCCCATCCTCTCTGTCCCGGGGGACCCCTTGGACCCTGTGGTTTATTCCTTCGGGGTTGTAAAAACTCTGCCATGATCTTTGCCTTTGCCTCATCCCTTTTTACATACACTTGCTGTATCTTTCTAACCAGTTCATCCAGGGACTTAATGTCTTTCCTCTAGTCCCCCTTGCTACTGCCTGTGGGTACTCATTTTCCCACATCTCAAAACCATTTGTTTTTCCAGTTAACAAAAAAAAAAATCTTCAAAAGAAAATCTTAATCCTTCCAAGTAAAATTTGCATTTTCCAAATATTCCTTCTTCCTCTTTCCTGTGCTTACTCTCCTCACTACACACCGTATACCAGAGCTGGTCCCTGTCCTTCTTCAGCGTCCAAATGACTCCCCCACCCCCCCCCCGGGCGCTCCCAGTGTGCACGGCCGGCAGCATCATAGGTGGCAGGGGCGTCTGGCAGCCTCATGGGGGCCAGCGGCCACTGCCACCTCTGCCCGAGGGTGGCGGGGTCAAGCACGGCCTGGCACTGAGCCCCGGCTGCCCCATAGCCCCCACAGGCCCCTAGCCCATGCTCCTGGTCCCGCACCTCTGTGTCTAGTCCTGCTGCTCCTTGCCTCAACCATCTCTCTCCACACTCCCCTTCAACCAATCCTTTTTCAACACACCAACACTATCCGTCCATCCCCTGTTGTCAAGACTCCTTGACTCTCCTTATTGCCCCACCTGGGCATGGATTGTCGAGACCCCTTCTTGACTTTCCCTTACTGCCCCCTTTGAGCATCTATGTCTTTGATTACTTCTGGGACAATGTGTAAACCAACTCCACATTCTTCCAAGGGATTCTTCAGAGATATTTTGGGATCATTATCCATTTTTTTGGGGCCCCTTCCCAGCCTTACCTTTGCTACCCTCCATTGGTGCTCTGTTTTACCTGTGTAACCCCCCATGGGTGCCCTCTCGGGTTTACGCCACAAAGATCCCCTTTTACTCACTGGTGAGATTTTCAGTGGTCCTTCCCTGTGGACTCTTCACGGACCCTCCTGGTCTGCCACTCATCTGTCTCCTGGACAGTCTTGGGAACCCAATCAATCGCCTGGTGTTGGCTATCACCAAGGGGAGCTGATCACCAAAACTGCTCACCCGCTTGCTGCCCACCACCCCTGGATGGTGGAAATATCCTGGACAAGAGCCCCCAAAATGTCAGGAAAATTAATCCACAAACACCAGAGGTTTATGTCCAAGAAGGAGACAGAGTAGTCCTGTAACTTTATTTGAATAAAGGGAGAGACCCTTCCCATGGGGTCTCTCAAATTAGAGGATGCAGCCTCCTTTTTATCCTAATTTCCCAGCTGCATTTCCCTCTCTCTATCCCCACTGGCTGAGGTACTTGTGAGGTACAGACTTCCTGAATTGCCTAATACCTAAGACCCCCTTCTAATGTATACCCCCCTTTTCTTTTCCTTGTGTCAATCAGTGGAATTCCTATGGAATTTATGGTTCTTCCCATTGTTTCTTTCATCTCTCAGTATCTAACTTTTTTTATCAGGAAACCCACAGTTTGTTTGTAAAGACAAATCTTTCTCATTCCATTTATCAATCAGTAGAATCCTTTGCATTGTTTCTTATGTCTCTCAGTATCTAGCTTTACCTACCAGTGGACTTACAGTTTGTAAAGACAAATTCCTTTCATTCCTTTCATTGCTGTCTCGGTTTGAAAGACAGGTGTCTGCTAGGGAGGGGCAGGGTCTCCCTTGGAATGGAGAATTCAAACTCCCTCCCGCCAAAATATTATAATTTAGAAAATAAAAGGCTCTCAGGCAGAGGTATGGGGATAGGAATAACAGTTCTTTACTAGTATGTATAACAACGCAAACAACCAACAACAACTACACCATTAATAATAAACAGAACCAGGAACCCAGTAACAGCTTCCCTGAGGGCAGGCACTTTCCCCTTTGGTGCAGTTCCAGTCACCGCCAGCAGGGGCGCTGGCAGGCTCCCAATGGGCAGGGCAGGTGCGATGATCCCCACGCAGCTGCAGGGGGCGCTGTGGCGCGGACTAGGGGAGCACATGGTAAAGGCGGTTCAGCCCAGACAGGAAGAGATGGATCAGTAACTCCGGAGCTGAGGCTGAAGACACAGGAGGTCTCGGCAGGCAGGGGGTGAGGGCTACAGAGTAGCGAAAAACTCAGACCAGTGCCGAAGAAGCAGCAGGGGGTCGGGACAACAGCGATCCCGCTCCCAGCATGGCGAAAGTCCCCTCCTCCAAAGAGGCAGGAGATAACAAGGTCCCAGATCAGTGGCTGCTCCCAGGAGCAGAGGTTCACCCCACACTGGAAGAAATAGGATCAAGCTGGGCTTCTGTAGCAGGAGTGAGTTCTTTTCCCCAAGCAAGCAGCTACGCTACTTTCCTCAGAAGACTCAGGTGGAGTGAGTGAGAGTTTCCCCTTCCCTCCCTTCTGAAGTCTGAAGCACCCAGCCATCAGTGCCTCTTAGCAACACAATAGGAAAAAATTCCACTGGTAACAAGAAAAAGGAAAAAAAAAAAAAAAACAAACACAAAAACAACCCCCAACAACCACTAAAAAAAGGAACTTTCAGCATCTGCTTGGGAGCCAGGCTACCACGGCCCCACCCCCGCTTTTCTTTAGCCGCTGCTCCGAGTTTTCGCTACATTGTAGCTCTGCACCCCCTGCCCTGCCAGGGCAGCCCACTGTTCCAGCCCTGCTATGACGCCCCACGGTTCAACCTAGAGTTGCCAAGTTTCTGATACATCTCATGTACCACTCCAGAACTGCTGGCATATGAATGCGAGACTCACAAGCTGAGAGCAAAATTAATCTGTTTATTGCAGAGTTAAGACAGTACTTATACACTTAGTGTGAGAATCTTTGTTCAGTCCTTTGCATGCAATCTGGTTGCAGGTCTGTAATAAATCAGTCGATCTGACAGTTTGTTACTTTCCTCAAGGTTTGTAGACTTTCAAAGAAACAGGATGCATTTCCTGTTTTCAGATAGCATGTAATCTACTTTTTCTTGTGCTTCCCAGGAATTTTCTGCAGTGTCAGGCTTTGCTGTTTGCTTACATCTCCCCCTTTTTTTTCTTTTTATTGGGGTCATAGTGATTTATTAAAATATGAATATTGATCTAATATTGTTATGAGGGAACCTAAGAATTAATTCATGCCTGTGATAATATTTTATATAAATCGCTAGAAGTTAAATATAGTGAATATACTAGGCACTCCTCCCTCTTGTAAAAATCAGATTGCAAAACCCAAACTCAGGGAAAGCTTCATTAGCATTCGAAGACACAGGGCGAAGCTCAAACTCTGAGGGAGACTCCATTTGCATTTGAAGACACAGGGCGAAGCAACACCTTTTTAGAATGGGGAAACGCCACAGACGCGGATAAGGGCGATCATCACCCCCTGGCAAGATAATGATGCCATCTAGACAACATCACCAGACCCGAGATAGAAACACAAAGGGCTTCCAATAAGCCCAAGAAAGACTATTCAACGCAAGTAGAGAAGAATAGAAAACACCAATACCAGACAGTTGAATAGATTTGCATCACTAGATCTAGCCTGAGGGCACAAAAACTGTATAAAACCCAGGCTCCAGCAACAGTTTCTTGTGAACTAGGGGAGAGGGCTGTTTGCCAGATAGACCGCTGACCCTGTTCATCGGTGCCGACCCCCGGGCTTGGCATCTCTTTTTTATTTTTATTTTAGTAGTAGATTTTTATTTCTTTGGAACCAAATTGTCATTAATAAATTTCTTCATATAAAACAATTCGGCTATTTCACTTATAACAAATATCGATACCCAACTGTGACGGACAAAAGACTCTCTAACAGTTTAAGTTAGAAAGTGTATGTTTATTACAATGCTGGGCAGCGCTGGGATGTTTCCCTAATTCGCGCTATGAAGATCAAGATCACAAGTAATTACAAAGCCTTTTATCCACAAAAGTGTTGAATACACAAAATACAAATGCATATTCATACCCTCGTCACCTCCTCTTCTCCACTTCATATGCTAATTGACCAAAAGGCTATTAAGCATGTGTAGTTTGTTCCCTGAAATGAGTCGGGGGTCTATTCTGGGGAGGGGTCACTAGAAATGAGGGAGTAAAATTAGTCTTCCTCATTCTAACCTCTCAACCTTTTGATGCATCGTGATTGATGGATCCTTGGTAAGACTCCTTGTTTCCTGTTTTCCAGGCCTATTTCAATAGGTTGTTTCTGAAAACAGGAGGTTTGCAATTGTTTTGTGTTCCTGGGGTATTGATTAGTTTCTCTGTTTTTCATTACAAGCAAGCTTACACAAACAAAGTTGACAAGCAATGAGTTATTAGATCCAGGATAGCTTATCTAAAATCCAGTCGCTAACCATCCTCTAAGTTTTAACTGATTTCAGCAAAGCTTATCTTTTCAGCTAAATCAGCAATATACAAAACTTTTCTAAAGTCTTCAAAATTAGTGTCTCAATAGATAAAGTTAAGGTAACCATGACTTGTTTTTGCATGCTTTTAACAGCTCTGATTGTGTTAAAAAGGACAAGACAGAAGATTAAAAAGAATATCATTGCCAGACAACTCAGTCCAATGAAAACCCAAACTCGTAAATTTATCCCAGAAAACCAATTTTTCAGATTTAGCCAAGAAAGATAATTTTTCAGATCTGTCAACACCTTTTGTTCCTACAGAGTTTGTAAAGTTAATAGTTGATCTTTTAATTGAGTGTGAAATGACTATATTCTGTTGTAAGGATTTATAAAAGGCCCCTTGGAGGTGGTTTTTAACTGTCTCCTCATTCTGTTCTGTCTCATTCCATGCGAGAGGAGTGACACATAAGAAATTATGGATATGTTCCAAATCACAGTGCAGGGATAGATGAGTATTTTGGGCCTCAACTCTCTCACCCACCCATATAAGAGCTCTTTCCAAGGCATCTAATCTGGCCATTATTTCTTTATCAATGTTTTCTTGTGTTTGTAATTCTTTTGTGATATTAGTTAAAGCCTGTCCCATGGTATGGGCAGTTTGAATGGAATGAGTTAAGGCAGTGACAGCCACAGAGGCTGTGGTTAATATTATTAAGGCAGAAACAATAGCAAAAATTAACCAACCCAGAAATTTACAAACTTGTTTACTTGTTTGGATTTCCTCTTGAACTATTCGAGCCAATTGTGAGAGACCATCCTGTCCTTCCCAAGCCTGAGTAAGGTTTACAGGTATTGTTATTGTATTAGGGACAGCTGGATAACGACATAAAACTCCAAATCTTCTTGGAGGGCATATAGCACCATTTATTAGAAAGCAAACCTTTTTTATACACTGTTCTGATACAGCTGGACATGATTGGTCATTCAAAGCAACACCTCTTCATCAACATCTTTGCAAGTAAACAAGTTGGGAAAACAGCAGGTGCAAAGATTAGAAATTGTTTGGAATGTCTTCTCACAGCTCCTTCAGAGCAATGCCTGGAAAAGTCTATCTGAATTTTTCTTCTGATCAGGCTTTCAGCATCCATAATCCCCCCTTTTTGTTTTAAGGTGGAAGGCAGCATTTGTAATCTCCTGCAGGGCCCTTCGCAGGAAGGAGAACAAACACGGCACAAGAGGTCCCTTTAGTAATTTGCCGGTTACTAGATAGAACCTCAAATCAGACACTGACTTAGAATGATCAAGGAGATTCTTTAGCACATGCTATCAAATTCTTCACAATCACATCCATGCACCAACATCAAGTCTTGCTGTTCATCCTTGCAAGGAGTCAGTTACTAATTCTAATACAGTAAGGAAAACATCGTTTGTCTGCTCAAAGAACTGGCAGTCTAACTTGTCAACACTCACTAGTCTAGAAACAAAGAAAAAGATAGAATACTCATTCTTTACTTGTAGAAAGACCATCTGAATGATGATTGTCATCCTGATCATCATTCGAAGGTTGCCTGTTGGCCACATTCTGCTTTTGGTGTCGCAAGTCAGGGCGAACACACCTTGCAGGTATCCACCACACCCAGTATCTGTGGAAACGGAGGCATACCCAAAACCCCAAGCAATAAGCTCACATGGGCCTTCCCACTTATCAGTGGTTAGATTCCATACCCAGACTTTTGCTTGAGGCAGGTGCATGTCGCCTGATTACTGCAATGAAAGAAAGTAATTTAAAATGACAGAATTGTTTGAATTTTGTGGCATTGTAAGGTGATTAATTGTATGTAGAACTTTTTCCAATCGACTGTGCGGAGTTTCTCCAGGCATTCCCCCTTTTTGTTTTTTAAGAACATGCTTTAAAGTGCCATGAGCACGTTCAACAATAGCTTGGCCAGTTGGAGAATGCAGAATGCCAAATTCATGCGACACGCCCCGTACACATAAAAACTGCCGTGTCTTCTGTGACACAGAGACGGGGCCATTATCAGTTTTCACAGAAGAAAGTATACCTAAGATCACAAAAGCAATCCTCCAATGGGCAACAACATCATGAACCTTTTCTCCAGTATGAGCAGATGCTCACACATAACACAGGAGAAGGTCTCAATAGACACGTGCACATAGTTAAGTCGGCCAAATTCGGCAATATGAGTGACATCTATTTGCCAAATCTGCAAGGCTTTTAGGCCTCTGGGGTTAACCTCTGTAATAAACAGGGCAGGAGATTTTTCTCCTTTTAGAAGCCTTTATTGTGATCAGCTCAGGGTGGGGGCCCAACGGGTCGAGTGCAAGCTGCCGCTGCTCCCAGAAGCATCTCGGAGGATGAGGTGTGCAGGAGCTTCGTCCACTGGGCTGCAGGCTGCTCCCAGAAGCAACTCGGAGAGGGAGGTGTGCAGCAGCCTCATTCACTGGAGTGCAGGCAGGGTCGGGTTCACGGTCCTCACGGCTGGTCCCGAAGGCTTGGTTGGCTCTGAAATTCCAGGGGGTCCCTCTCTGGGCACTGTCTCTGAGAGTCAGGGTGAGGGGTGAAAACCGCTCAACCTTGGGAGGAGGCAGTCTCACTCCTTGCATGGTCCATCCATGTGTCTTGGTGGTTCAGTCTAATAATGTTTTTCTGCTCCGGAGCAATAATTTCTTCTCCCAGCTGGCACTGCCTCACTTCTATTTGCATGTCTGCTGGATTTCTCTTCCTCCTGGCTTCTTTGGTTGCTATGTTGGGTGTTGGGGTAGCCAGGGGGCTCGGCTCGAAGGTGCAGCAGAAAGGGAACAAAAGAGGTGATTAACAGGGTGGGAGTAAACATTTAACAAGGAGCACTGGACTAACAATGACTTCATTTGCAATAAAATTATCTTGTTTATCTCAATCTCCACTGGTAAAGGTGCAGCAAGGCCATGACACTAAGTGCAAGAACTGACAAAGTCATGAGCCTCAGTTGGCATTAACTACAACTGCTTCTGCAGAGTATGTGCACTTTGATAGAAAAATCATGCGACGCTTTGGCTCATGCAGTTTTTTCAGGCTGAGGTGCTACCCACAAAGGGTTAGCCAACCTGTCAGCCCTGGCATTACCTTCTGTTATGAAACCTGATAAATTGGTGTGACTCCGAATGTGCAGGATGTAATATAGATGAACTCGAACCCGAATTAATAACTGAAACAAAACTGCATTATTGACTTCTTTCAAAAGTGAACAATCCAAATGTTTGGTTATGTTGGCGGTTAGGCTTGTTTCTTGTTTTTTTTCACCTATAGAATTTTGTCCCAAGGGTTGCGAGGCAACTAATCACTGAGTACTTATTGGTGATCAGGTGAAACAAAAGGATGGAGCCTGGCACTTTGGCTGCACTCTTTGTCTCTGGGAGTTTCTCTCTTGGGGGGGGGGGGGGGGGGGGGCATGAAAAACAGATGGGGCTGGGGGGTAGCTTCACTTTGGTGTGCTTGGCATCAGGGAGGACAAGGCTGCTGTTGCTGTGGGAGTTTTTTCACTGGCACCACCCGGGTCTGATCCTGAGGAGAGCTACCATCATTCTGCTCGTGTGCCCAAGGGGACTCCTGAGTTCTCCTTTTGCTGCCCTGCTGGAGCTGCCGCTGCTTCCTTGGCACTGCTTTGAGGCTGGTCTGCACTGCAGCCCGGCACTGCCCTCCCTGCCGGACATCTCTGCCCTCCAGTGACCACCGACGGAGCTCCGGATTTTATCCGATCCACCAGCCCAGGATCCCTCACCGTTCCAGCTTGGTGCTTTTTTTTTTTTCGGAGTCCCGGGAGACCGGACTGCCCTGGGTTTTGTGAAACCAAGCCCCCGTCAAGGTCCTGGTTCTGTTCGCTATTAATTGCTGTAGTTTTTGTTGTTTGGTTTGCCTTGTTATACCTATTAGTAAAGAACTGTTATTCCTATTCCCATATCTCTGGCTGGAAAGCCGTTTTAATTTTTCTAAATTAAAATAATTTGAGGGGAGGGGATTTGAATTATCCATTCCAAGAGAGGCCCTGCCCCTCTTTAGCAGATACCTGTCTTCTTTCAAAACCAAGACAGATTTTGGCGTCCAAGTGTGGGGCTTGAGGGCATTGAGTGAAAAAAGGAATAACAGTTCTTAAGTGACCTAAATTCTTGTGCACTGGATATAGAAACCTTGATAGGTAATGCCATGTGGTCTAACTTATCCTGGTTTGGGTGGCATGTGGTTGTGGCTATATTTTGTCCACTTGCAGGCCCTTACCTAAACATGGGCCCTATTACGAAAGCTACTGTGGCTGTTATCCAGTTTGTTTTATGGGCTGATAAGGTGAGGAATTCACTGATTTTTAACTTGCTCTGGAAGGCAGGCATGTGGATACGTGGCTATCACACACTAAGTGGGTGCATTTGGAGTTACTTTAAGAATGGTACTTTCTGTGAGGAAATGACAGTGGGGGAAGTTTTCCAGACCTTCAACCAGTTCCTTATGCCTACTCCACCAGCTTTTGAAGAGTTTAAATTTCCTCTAGATACTAACCAAATGTTGCTGATGATCCTAGCTTATTTAGCTTTCAGAGATAAGGTGTGGTCAATTTGGAGCACGGCACAGACTAAGGATATTGCTGTGGGGCCTGACACTGCCCCAGAGACTAGAGATACTGCTGTGGGGCCTGACACTGCCTCACAGATTGGGAATACTGCCATGGAGCCTGATACTGCCCCACTGAATAGAGATAATGCCGTGGGGCTTGACACTGCCCCAGAGACTGGGAATGCTGCCATGGAGCCTGATACTGCCCCAGAGACTGGGGATGCTGGCCCATTGCCTGACCCTGCCCCGCAGCCCACCCCAAAAATGAACCACCCCAATTGGGTGGGGGTTCTAGTGAAAGAGATACGTGAGATGGGCCAGGTGCTGAAAGAATACACTTCCCCAGCTGGTGGAAAGCCTTCCCCTTGCCCTGAAAAGGGAGAATCCGATGGTGCAGCAGTGGAACCCACAGACGTTACAACCGTCCAGGTTCCAGCTGAACCACAGGGGCAGTCACAACCAGCTGCAGTGGCCCCTGTGGAAACAAAGAAGTATAAGATAAAATCAGAGCACCCAGGTAATAAGGATAAGAAAGGAGGGCCCTCACAGCCCACAGGGGAGCCAGAGGTTGAGATTATCACCGAGCCCCTGACATATGAAAGTCTGCGTAATCTACAAAAAGATATTGCACGACATGGATGTGAGGCTTATAAACTTGGTTACATCGAGTTTGGGACCTTATAGGTACAGGCGTGCAACTGGAGGGTGGTGAGGCAAGGAATTTGGGACCCTTGACCCAGGACTCAGGGGTGAATCAAGTATTTGTAAGGGAGCAAGGGCCCCTTCCCCTCTGGGAGCGACTTTTAATGAGTGTAAGGGAGAGGTTTGTCCACAGAGACAGAATGCAGGACCACCATCATAGAAGTCACTGGAAGACCCTTGAAGAAGGGATCCAACAGCTGAGGGAAGTGGCAGTATTAGAGGTACTCTTTGGGAGGGGTGAACAGCATGATAATGACCCTGACAAGGTCAGGTGCACAGGGCAGATGTTGTGGAACCTGGCAAGTAAAGGGCCATCTCAATACACCACCTTCATTGCAATGATCAATCCTGATAGCAACTGAGAGACAGTGGGTTGTCGCCCTGATTTCTCAAAGCCTTCTGATGTTTACATTCTTGGAGTCAGAATTCCCACACTTTCTACCAAAACACTATGTGTTTTTCACATTCCTTCTTGGAGGAGGAGAAAACTGACAGACTGTTCACCTGGCCAGTGTGATTCAGAGGAGGTATATTATCCTCCAATCCACTCTTACTTTAGAGAGTCTATAAATTGTAGAAACTGTAAATAAAGTTCTCCTTTTTGTCTTGGGCGACTGAGCGTGTGCTGCGTGCTCCTTCCGTGTCTCAGCGTGACAATTGGTGACCCCTCGTGGGAACAGCATTTGGTGCTCATCAGAGTGTGAGGCACGTTGGGTGAGACCTGTGATTCTTAACCCCCCCTCCTTCCTGCTAGTGTAGTGGCCGTTTGGCACTTTGCCTGCAGCTTTTGGAAACATGCCAACCCTTGTGTCTTCGGTAAAGGACTCACTGGTCCTCGATATCTGGAGAGATTTGCTGGAAAAGAGACAGGTTTCTGTCTCCCAGGATGGCTTTGAGAAACTCTTCCTATGGGCGAGAGGCCAAGGGTTTTTTCAGATCCCGAGGAGGCTTTCTCCAGGGAGGCATGGTCCCTGCTTGGTGACCACCTCTTTGAGGCCCTCTCCATTGACTGTGACATCGAGATCGCACAGCTTCTGATGCACTGGAAGAGGTTTGATGGGCTTTTCCACTGGTCTGACTGTACCAGCTCCAAAGGTTCTGTTCGAGAGCTCGGCTCCCAACGAGGTTCTCCCGTCCTGGAAGACGGCAGGGGTGAGAGGGAAGCCGAGGTCCTTTCAGAGGCGGGGGGGGATTTCGAGCCGCGGCAGGAGGCAGAGCCCTCCTCTCCCCCCCGCGGCGCTGTGAAGGGAGACATTTCTGTCTCAGAGCGCGGCCCTCGGGCCCCCGGCCAGGGCGTGGGTGGCACCCTGCAGCCTGCTGGAGGCCCCGTGGGGCCGGCAAAGCCGGCCCCGCCCCTCCCCGCTCCGCAGAAACAGCGGAGCAGCCTCCCGGCGTTCGGGGGTGGGGAGGAGTCCCAGGATCGGTCTCTGCCTCTCATTGGGCAGGACTCTGTAAAAACACTCTGCCCAAATTGTGGTGTTTCTACAACCCATCCCCTGGGGGCGGGAAGAGCGGGGCCGGCGGCTCCGCCGCCAGCCCCGGCGGGACCTCCACCAACCCCCCCTGCCTCCATGCAGCCCGAGGGGCGTGCCTGGGCAGTGGAGGCAGGCAGGGATGGGGCACTGACCGGCCTGTCAGGCCCTGCCCCGCACCTAGCAGGGGGGGCATTGCCTGCGATGGGTCTCCGAGCCACAAAAGGGGTCCTCTCAGGGGCGGTTCCAGACCCCCCCTTCCCCGCGCTGCCCCCCCGGGTGCGACGGGGGGTGGTGTTTTCGGCGCGGGGACGTCCTTGAGCTCGGGCGGGGCTGTGCAGCTGCCCGCGCCGCCCCCGCCGCTGCCCCCGGTCACTGCACGGGGCGGTGACCTGGCTCAGCGAGCCGCGCCCCTCTCTGCGCCCCGTTCCCCCCCCGCGCCGCGGGGGGCGGTGCCCGCGGCTGCCCCCATCCCGTCTGCGCTGGGACGCACGCCGGCTGCTGCAGGGACTCATGCCCGTGATGTGGCCGGAGCTGCTGGTTCCTCCGTGGGCGTGGGTTCGGCTGGAGCCGGCCCGGGCCCGGCGCTCCCCTTCTCTGCGGGTGCGGGCGACGCGATATCAGGTGGTGTCGAGCTGGCCCCCGGTCAGGCACCTGACCCTAAGCCTGTGGGGTCCACGGGACGGGATTTAACAGGTGCTTCCGCCTCGTCGGGGGGCTTCCAGGCTTTCCCTGTGCTTAGGGGTGTCACCCACAATACTTATCAACCCCTATCCTGGAAGGCTACAATGGAGCTCCGTGATCAGGCTGGCAAATATGGTCTGGGGTCTGATCAGGTCATGCAGATGCTTCGTGTACTGGCTGCTGACCTTTTGACACCCTATGATATCCGAAGCATAGCTTGTGTTCTTTTTCAGCCTGTGGAATACGAGATCTTTGAGTCCATATGGACTGATTTAGCAGTCAGGGCCGTGTAGTGGAACACCATGTGGGGTCCGGAGGACCCCAGACGTGTGATCAGCACTGATGTGCTGCTGGGCACAGGCAATTATGCTGGCCCTAATGGACAAGGTGGCCTTGATCCCCTGGTGCTTGAGCAGTGCCAGGAAACAGGCATGACAGCTGTCATCCAAACCATTGAAATGGCGGCTCCGAAGGAGTCCTTTGTGGCAGCTGTCCAGGGGGCTGATGAGCCCTTCCTGCAGTTTGCGGGCAGGCTGACTGCTGCAGTGGAGAAAGAGGTGGGAGATCCTGACGCAAGGAGACATATACTCAAGCACCTTGCGAGGCACAACTGCAACGCTGCCTGCAAAGCAGTCATAGAGGCGCTTCCTGGGGATCCTTCTGTCCCCCAGATGGCACAGGCCTGTGCGAGGTTGCGCACCTCAGGTCGTAAGTTGGCTGCTATGGCCACTGCCATGCAGCCTGCTATGGCCACTGTCATGCAGCCTGCTCTGGCCCCTGCTGTGCAGCCAGTCTGGGCAGTGCCCCAGGGCAGGCAGCAGCAGAAAAGGTTTGTGCAGGCCAGTGGGAAACAGGGGAAGAAGCGAAAGAAGTCCACGATTCCCTTGTGTTTCTGTGGTCGCTGTGGCAGACCGAATCATCTGTCAAATGCGTGCAAGGCCACTGTTCACGTTAACGGTCAGGCCTTGCTGGGCTCAGGAAACGGGAAGCGAAGCGCGAAGGGGGGACGCGCTCGGACATAAGTCTCTCTCCAAGCCCCAGAGCCGATGGAGGTCTGCTCGGTCAACTCACAGCCAGCACCCGTGGCTCAGCAGGTGTTGATGTCTGCACAGCAGACACGATTGTGTTAGAGACCAGCGACGTACACAAGGTCCCACTGGATGCCTTTGGCCCCTTGGGTGATGGTATGAGTGCTCTCCTTATGGGGAGGTCTAGTACCACCCTTCAGGGTCTCATTGTGCACATGGGACTCATTGATGCGGATTTCACGGGACAAATTTGTGCCATGGTTTCCACATCAAAACCCCCTGTCACTATCCCAAAAGGGACATGGCTTGCTCAACTTGTGCCCTTTAGATCCTCTGTTCTCAGGGCAGTTGACCGGTCGCGAGGAGACGGCAGCTTTGGGTCCACTGGGATGCCTCAAGTGCACTGGACCACTGTCCTGTCCAACGACCGTCCCATAATGCCGTGTACCCTGTCCATCCCTGGTGCGACACCTCCAGAAATTTGCCTCCGCGGACTGATTGATTCACGATCCTCTCGCTCGCTGCCTGGCCCCCTGAGTGGCCCTTGAGTCCAGTACAGACGTCTGTTGCGGGACTGGGAGGAACAAAGCAGTGCTACGTGAGCCAGCAGCCCGTGGTCGTCACAAACTCAGAGGGACAATCAGCTGTGGTCCGGCCTCATGTTACTTCGACTGAGGCTAACCTCTGGGGGAGGGATGTTCTGGCCGCGTGGGGGGTGCGCATCGGGACGGATTTTTAATGGGGGCCACTGCGACGAAGGGCGCACAGTGTCCTACGCCTCCTTTACGGTGGCTGGTGGACAAACCTGTCTGGGAGAATCAGTAGCCCCTCCCTAAAGAAAAGCTCGTTGCCCTTCGAAATCTAGTGCAGGAGCAGTTGGACCAGGGTCATCTGGAGCCTTCTACCAGTCCCTGGAACACTCCTGTCTTCTGCATTAGAAAAAAGTCTGGGAAATGGAGGTTGTTCCAAGACCTCCGGAAAGTGAATGCCGTGATGGAAAGCATGGGAACGTTGCAGGCGGGCATGCCGTCGCCTACCATGCTTCCAGCGGATTGGCCGATCCTCATCGTGGATCTGAAGGATTGTTTCTTTACGATCCCTTTACATCCCGATGACAGACAAAAATTTGCCTTCACGGTGCCAGCAATCAACAATTCTGAGCCCGCACAGAGGTATCAATGGACGGTTTTGCCCCAAGGGATGCGGAATTCTCCCGCCATATGCCAATGGTATGTGGCCCGTGCCTTGTCTGAAGTTCGCAGGCAGTTTCCCAACGCCCATGTATATCACTACATGGACGACATTCTGGTGGCTGCACCCACCCAGGATGAACTGCTGAGGATACAGCCTCAGTTGATTGATGCTTTGCACGCTCATGGGCTGCAAGTGGCTCCAGAAAAGGTTCAACAACAGCCTCCTTGGAAGTATTTGGGGGTCAAGATTCTGGAACGGACAATCCGTCACCAGGAGGTGCAATTTGTGCATTCGGTGAAAACACTGAAAGACGCCCAGAAATTGGTAGGCGTCATCATGTGGTTGCGTCCGTATTTGGGACTAACCAATGCACAACTGTCTCCTTTGTATGATTTGTTAAAGGGAGACACCGATTTAAAGTCACCTCGTGAATTGACCCCTGAGGCACGTAAGGCCCTGGAGGAGGTTCAGCAAGCTGTTTCCGCTTGCCAAGTGTACCGCATTGACCCCTCCGTTGATATCACTGTGTTCATCACTGCTCCAGATTTACATCCTACAGGTATCATCGGCCAATGGAATGACAAATGGTCAGATTCCTTGCACATCTTGGAATGGGTCTTCCTGCCCCACCAGCCGCAGAAGACGGTAACTCCGTTAGCTGAGCTGGTTGCTCGATTGATAATCAAATGCCGGCAACGGTGTTTGCAATTGATGGGAGCAGACCCCGCAAAGATCGTGATCCCAATTGATCGGGAAAATTTTGACTGGAGCCTTGCAAACAGTGTTACTATGCAGTGTGCTCTTGAACATTTCACAGGGCAGGTTGTTTATCATCTGCCCAGCCACAAGCTACTGCACGTGGCGAAAAATACACAGATTTCTTTGCGGCCCAAATGTAGCCAGGAACCGGTGCAAGGACCCACTGTCTTCACGGACGGTTCGGGAAAGACAGGAAAGGCCATTGTTACCTGGAAGGATGGAGCAGAGTGGCAGGTTGTGGAAGGTCATGAGGATGGTTAAGCCCAATTGGTTGAGCTAAAGGCTGCGGTCATGGCATTTGAGAAGTTTTCCCAGGAACCTTTCAACTTGGTCACGGATTCCGCCTATGTGGCCGACATCACACAGAGACTGGGTTATTCAGTTCTGAAGGAGGTCAGTAATCCTGCCTTGTTTCAGTTACTGAAGGCCCTGTGGTGTGCCATCCAGGCCCGGGTTCACCCATATTATGTTCTGCATACAAGGAGCCACACTAATTTGCTAGGGTTTGTAGCGGAAGGTAACGCGAGGGCTGACAAGTTGGCTAACCCAGCGTGGGTAGCACCTCAGCCAGATGTACTCGCGCAGGCCAAGGCATCACATGAGTTCTTCCACCAGAATGCACATACGTTGCAAAAGCAATTTCAGTTGACAGCGACTGAGGCTCACAACATTGTTGAGTCATGTGATGACTGTCATGCCCTTGGTGCACCTTTGCCGGCAGGGGTAAACCCCAGAGGCCTTAGGGCCTTGGAGCTTTGGCAGACCGATGTCACCCAGGTTGCCGAGTTTGGCCGGCTCAAGTATGTGCATGTCACAGTGGACACGTTCTCCTCTGCAATGTGGGCTTCTGCTCACACTGGAGAAAAGATCCGTGATGTCATTGCCCATTGGAGGCAGGCCTTTTCCATTCTTGGTATACCTTCTGCTGTGAAAACCGACAATGGTCCTGCTTACGTATCACAGGAGGTGCGGCAGTTCCTGCAACTGTGGGGTGTTTCACACAAGTTTGGTATCCCACATTCTCCGACTGGTCAAGCTATTGTAGAACGCGCTCATGGTACTCTGAACCGGGTTCTACAAAAACAAAAACGGGGAATGCAGGGTGAAACCCCGCACAGTCGGTTGACAAAGGCCTTGTACACCATCAATCATCTTACGGTGCCACAGAACTCAAATAAAACTGTCATCTTGAATCACCATCTTTCGTTGCAGGGTTTGGACGAGACACATCAGCCTCGAGCAAAGGTGCGAGTGAAAAATCTAGTCACCAAACAGTGGGAAGGTCCCTACGACCTTGTCATTTTGGGGCGTGGGTATGCGTGCGTGTCCACAGATACTGGGACACGCTGGGTACCCTCGAACTGTGTCCGTCCTGACCTGCGACCACAGAGACAGAACCCGGCCAACAGGCAAGATGGAAACCGTGACCAAACTGAAAGCCATCAAGCGGATGAACCATTGAGTGATGACTCTGATGCAGACTATGCAAGTGATCACTCTGATGGTTCCTCCATGACTGAACCCTAAAACAGTGTTCATTTTTCTTCCTTTGTAACATTGTTCATTTTCTTTTTTCCTTTTTCCTTTTTAACGGAAAAAGGGTGAGATGTCGCCCTGATTTCTCAAAGCCTTCTGATGTTTACATTCTTGGAGTCAGAATTCCCACACTTTCTACCAAAACACTATGTGTTTTTCGCATTCCTTCTTGGAGGAGGAGAAAATTGACAGACTGTTCAACTGGCCAGTGTGATTCAGAGGAGGTATATTATCCTCCAATCCACTCTCACTTTAGAGAGTCTATAAATTGTAGAAACTGTAAATAAAGTTCTCCTTTTTGCCTTGGGCGACTGAGCATGTGCTGCGTGCTCCTTCCATGTCTCAGCGTGACAGTGGGTTCTGTCGCCAACAGGCTCAGAAATTATGAGAGCATGATCAGTGGCCCAATGCAGGCTCAGGTCTCTGCCGTAGTTAAGGAACTCAAGGAGAAGATAATAAGGGAGGTGAGGGAGGAGATGAGGAGGAACAGTTCCCATGCGGCACCGGTGCGAGTCACAGGCCCCAGAGTCAGAGCCCAACGCCCTCCAGCTAGAGAGAGAGGGTACACCCCAAGAGATGACCTGTGGTTTTTCCTGCGTGATCATGGGGAAGACATGGGAAGGTGGGATGGAAAACCCACTTCCGTCCTGGCAGCACAGGTGCGTGAGCTCAAGGAGAGAAACAATAACCAAGGGGGTCCCACTAAAATGAAGGTAGCCTTAACCTCCCATGACCGAGCCACCAGGTATTATAGAAGTGAAGATGATATGTCAGATCGCCTTGAAGGAACCTCTACTGTGTATGCCCAGGAAGGGATTAATAACCAGTGCTAGAGGGGCCCTGCCTCTAGCCAGGAAGAGGCACGGGAAAACCGAGTCTTTTGGACTGTGTGGATTCGATGGCCTGGCACATCAGAGCCACAGAAATATGAAGCTTTGGTAGATACTGGTGCGCAGTGTACCCTGATGCCATCGGGACATGTGGGGGCAAAACCTATTTCCATTGCTGGAGTGACAGGGGGATCACAGCAGCTGACTCTGGTGTAAGCCAAGGTGAGCCTGACCAGGAAGGAGTGGCAGAAACATCTGATTGCAACTGGCCCAAAGGCCCCGTGTATTCTGGGCATTGACTTCCTCAGGAATGGGTATTACAAAGACCCTAAGGGACTCAGATGGGCTTTTGGAATAGCTGCTGTGGAGGCAGAGGGCATCAAGAAATTGAACACCTTGCCTGGACTGTCAGAGAACCCATCTGCAGTAGGACACCTGAAGGTAGTAGAGCAACGAGTCCCAGTTGCCACCTCGACAGTGCACCGCCGGCAGTATCGGACCAATCGAGATGCAATGATCCCCATCCACAAGATGATCCGGGAGCTGGAGAGCCAAGGGGTGGTCAGTAAAACCTACTCACCCTTCAGCAGCCCCATCTGGCCTGTGCGCAAGTCTGATGGAGAATGGAGAATGACTGTGGACTATCGTGCCTTGAATGAGGTGACTGCACCACTGAGCGCTGCTGTGCCAGACATGCTGGAACTCCAGTACAAGCTGGAGTCCAAGGCAGCGCGGTGGTACACCACTATTGACATTGCAAATGCATTTTTCTCCATTCCTCTGGCCGCAGAGTGCAGGCCTCAGTTTGCCTTCACATGGAGGGGAGTGCAGTACACCTGGAACCAACTGCCCCAGGGGTGGAAGCACAGTCCCACCATCTGCCATGGACTGATCCAGGCTGCACTGGAAAAGGGTGAGGCTCCGGAACATCTGCAGTACATTGATGACATCATTGTGTGGGGAAACACGGCAATGGAAGTGTTTGAGAAAGGGGAGAAGACCATCCAGATTCTCCTGGAAGCCGGCTTTGCCATCAAGAAGAGCAAGGTCAAGGGACCTGCCCGAGAGATCCAGTTCTTAGAGGTAAAGTGGCAATATGGATGTCGCCAGATACCCACAGAGGTAATCAACAAGATCACCACAATGTCTCCACCAACCAGCAAGAAGGAAACACAAGCTTTCCTAGGTGCCATAGGCTTTTGGAGAATGCACATTCCCGAGTACAGCCAGATCGTAAGCCCTCTCTACCTGGTTACCTGCAAGAAGAATGACTTCCACTGGGGCCCTGAACAGCAGCAAGCCTTTGCCAAGATCAAGCAGGAGATCACTCATGCGGTAGCCCTTGGCCCAGTCAGGATGGGACCAGAGGTAAAGAATGTGCTCTACTCAGCAGCCAGGAACAATGGCCTGTCCTGGAGCCTTTGGCAGAAAGTGCCGGGTGAGACTCGAGGCCGACCACTGGGATTCTGGAGCCGAAGCTACAGAGGGTCTGAGGCCAACTACACTCCCACGGAGAAGGAAATCTTGGCCGCCTATGAAGGAGTTCAAGCTGCCTCAGAGTGATTGGCACGAAGCACAACTCCTCCTGGCACCCCGACTGCCTGTGCTGGGGTGGATGTTCAAAGGAAAGGTTCCCTCTACCCACCATGCCACCGACGCCACATGGAGCAAATGGATTGCCCTCATCACACAGCGCGCCCGTATTGGAAACCCAAACCGCCCTGGGATTTTGGAAGTTATTACCAACTGGCCGGAAGGTGAAAGCTTTGGTCTCATGGACGAAGAGGAGCAGGAACAAGTGACACAGGCTGAAGAAGCACCACTGTACAACCAACTGCCAGTGGAAGAGACACAGTACGCTCTTTTCACTGATGGTTCCTGTCGCATTGTAGGCATGAACCGGAAGTGGAAGGCAGCTGTATGGAGCCCCACACGACAGGTTGCACAAGCCACTGAAGGAGAAGGTGGGTCGAGTCAACTTGCTGAACTCAAAGCCGTTCAGTTAGCCCTGGACATTGCTGAAAGAGAGAAGTGGCCAAAGCTCTACCTCTACACTGATTCGTGGATGGTGGCCAATGCTCTGTGGGGTTGGCTGGAAAGGTGGAAAAAGGCCAACTGGCAGCGTCGGGGAAAACCAATCTAGGCTGCTGATGAGTGGAAGGACATTGCCACTCAGGTAGAGAAGCTACCTGTGAAAGTCCGCTATGTAGATGCCCATGTCCCCAAGAGCAGAGCTAATGAGGAGCACCGAAACAAAGAGCAAGTAGATCAGGCTGCCAAGATAGAGGTATCAAAGATAGACTTAGACTAGCAACACAAGGGAGAGCTGTTCCTAGCTCGATGGGCCCATGATGCTTCAGGACATCAAGGCAGAGATGCCACCTATAAGTGGGCACGAGACCGAGGGGTGGATCTAACCATGGACGGTATTTCCCAGGTTATCCATGACTGTGAGACGTGCTGCAGTCACGCAGGCCAAGCGGGTGAAGCTTCTATGGTATGGGGGACAGTGGTCTAAATATAAGTATGGGGAAGCCTGGCAGATTGACTACATCACCCTTCCCCAGACCCGCCAAGGCAAGCGCTATGTGCTGACCATGGTAGAAGCCACCACTGGATGGCTGGAGACCTACCCTGTGCCTCACGCTACTGCCCGGAACACCATACTGGGCCTTGAGAAACAAGTCCTGTGGAGACATGGCACCCCTGAGAGAATTGAGTCGGACAATGGGACCCATTTCAAGAACAGCCTTGTGAACACCTGGGCTAGAGAACATGGCATTGAATGGATATATCACATCCCTTATCATGCACCAGCTGCCGGGAAAGTTGAACGATGCAATGGCCTGCTTAAAACCACCTTGAAGGCACTGGGTGGAGGGTCTTTCAAGAACTGGGAGATTAATTTAGCAAAGGCCACATGGTTAGTGAACACTAGAGGTTCCACCAACCGAGCAGGCCCTGCCCAGTCTGAGCCTCTGAGAACAATGGATGGAGATAAGGTTCCAGTGGTACACATGAGAGGTATGCTGGGAAAAACTGTTTGGGTTAATTCTGCCTCCAGCAAAGACAATCCCATCCGTGGGGGTGTCTTCGCTCAGGGACCAGGTTGCACTTGGTGGGTAATGCAGAAATATGGACAAACCGATGCATACCTCAAGGAGACCTTGTTTTAGGGTGAACTACCCATGCCACTGTATCTGTACCCATATTTCCATGTATATATTTATGTAATTAAGGTAGTGCTTGTATGTATATAGTTTTAGAGGTTTAAATTCACTGTAATATGTTGGTATGGGAAAAAATTCGGGGTGGATTAATGTTGGGGGTTAGGCTTGTTTCTTTTATTTTTTCTTTCTCAACTATAGAATTTTTTCCCAAGGGTTGCGAGGCAACTAACTACTGAGTACTTATTGGTGCTCAGGTGAAACAAAAGGATGGAGCAGGGCACTTTGGTGACACTCTTTGTCTCCGAGAGTTTTTCGGGGGGGGGGGGGGGGGGGTAGCTTCACTTTGGTGTGCTCGGCATCAGGGAGGACAAGGCTGCTGTTGCTGTGGGAGTTTTTCACTGGCACCACCCGGGTCTGATCCTGAGGAAAGCTACCATCATTCTGCTTGTGTGCCCAAGGGGACTCCTGAGTTCTCCTTTTGCTGCCCTGCTGGAGCTGGCCCGGTCCTGTCCCACTGCCGCTGCTTCCTTGGCGCTGCTTTGAGGCTGGTCTGCACTGCAGCCCGGCACTGCCCTCCCTGCCGGACATCTCTGCCCTCCAGTGACCACCGACGGAGCTCCGGATTTTATCCGATCCACCAGCCCAGGATCCCTCACCGTTCCAGCTTGGTGCTTTTTTTTTTCGGAGTCCCGGGAGACCGGACTGCCCTGGGTTTTTTGAAACCAAGCCCCCGTCAAGGTCCTGGTTCTGTTCGCTATTATTGCTGTAGT